>JBAKBP010032607.1:0-22938 GCA_037953745.1 Lithodes maja
CTCCCTCCTCTCAGAATCCAGCTGATAATGATAGGGTATCTTGTGTCTCTCATCAGGCACTTGGTTAGCTGGATTTCTTGTGCATAGGAATTACAAGTCTTGTGCAAATAGTCATTCCAGGTTTCATCGGGGGCTAGGTATGGATGTGCATCGTGTTTCTTTCTTTGTGATTTATTTTGTATTACTTCGACTAATGTACGGCCCCATCTGGTTCACAATTTTTGGATAGATCAGGGAGCATTGAGTTTGGATAATTATTATTGCTTTCCCTTTCTATCCACCCCGGCTATCCTTTCCTCCTGGTTCTTCTCATCTTGCATTTTCCTCCTATTCGTTCAGCTCTCCTTTTCCTCTCTCTATTGATTCTCTCGGCCTCACTTTATTCTCCTTCTCGACCCTCTCCAACTCCTTCACCCGTGACAGTCACGTTTGAAAGGCTTGGGTGGCGGGAGGGGAGGCAAGGGGGCGGACTTTGGGTACTTTCGGACAATGAGTTCAGTGACCCCGCTGCTGTTCTGGAAAGTCTGGCGATGGAGCACTTTTCCCCGGCTCGCGACAGGTGGCTGGCCGGCCATGGCGTAGTCTGAAATGAGAGATTTTGGGTTAAATAGATCAGTAGGTAACATTGTAGGCTTATAACATTTGTGTACACATGTTACCCTTTATTGTTTACCCACACTTACAGAATGCGCTTAGATGCCAGAATTGATAATAAGCATAAAAATGGAGTGGAAAGATGATTCAGTGTTTAACACCATACACTTCCTTGATTGACAGAGATAGGGTGTACTCTTGTTACAGGGACTTAACTAAACATTTGCCACGGATCGCTAGACCGAACTGCCCAAACTCTTACCGTCTACCAATGGCACGGCGTGGGATTGAACTTCCGACCCTTCGATCAGCAGTCAGGACTCAGACGTGCTACTGATAATGCCACGGCCCGTGGCAAGACATAGGCCTACTGAGAAATAATTAGTGGTAGTTTCGGTAATAAGTAACCGCTTTACTTTTAATATGGTAAATTATAATAAGTGCACCATTATGAGTTAAATAAGTAAACATGACTTTTCTGCTAGGCCTATAGACCTATTATATTTGTACGAGATGTGTGTGTTTTGATTATTTCTTGTGGAAATGCTTTAGCCTATTATAATTATGTGTGACACAGCCCTCGATACTGGGGATTCTGGTGAAGGCTATGAATATCAGGGAAAATGTGGGGTTCAAGAAGTAAAAAAACGATAATAGGCCTAGCCTAAGCCTACAGCCGTTTTAATAACACTTGGCTTGGGTTTTCTTGTTTTTTTATTTAACGAACCTCAAAATTGGAGAAACCGAACAAAATTGTCAAAACTTGGCTTAGATTGACAGGGTTATCAGAGTAAAAAAAAAACCTAGGCTAATTTATTGCCATGGATACATGATTGGTAGAGGGGGGGCTCTGTCCCCCCCCCCCCCCTCTATGAGTCCAATGACTTATTAAAATCAGCATCTATTCTGCCAGCAGGGGACCTAGCCTAAATAGGCTAAGAGGGGGCAGAATGCCCTTATTGAACCTTATTGAAATTATAACTAATTTCCGCAATATTCTCACCTAGGCCTATTTCACGTCACTTTCCTCATTGTAGGATAGCCTACGTTCCTGATAGAAACAATTACTGTATATAATATTTAGCCTAGCTCCGAGCTCGTAATGGCACACTTAGGCTATAGAATAATTCCGGAAGTATCCGAGCTCGTAATGGCGCACTTAGGCCCTAGGCCTATAGTCTATAGAATAATTCCGAAAGTGTTCCAGTTTCCTTTTAGGCTATCTCAATAGGCTAGGCTTAGCTATAGGTTGGAAAGCATTCAGGATAATTATAGGGAATAGACTCGCAGCGTTATTATACATAATTTATTAGAGAAAGTGAAGCTGTATGGAATCCTTATAATATAGGCTACTCACATTAGTCACATAGGCTAGATTCCGTTGTGGGGGAATAGTTTTGATAAGTTTTGTAACTCGATTTTGTCGATATAAATAGTCCCGCGCGTAAACAAACTCAGTCCCGCAATCTTGAGAGCTCTGCTACGGACGTGTTCAATGTTTACAAAAAGTGTTCGGAATGGAGTACACTCGCTACGGTAAAGTGTTATGTTCTACAAAGATGTTACTGTAGGCGTTACACTTAGTTGTATTCCGTCCGTTAGTGACACAGTTGAGCTGGGGCTCCACTGCGACCAGGCAGCTCCCTTTCTTCCACTCTCCATTCCAGAAGTCGGTTGGAGTTGGTGGCCGGTCCGGTATTTTGACCAGCCACATGTCCAAGTGTTTCTTGAAGGTGTCACTGTCTGGAGACACCCCGTTCGTGTTCCTGAGAGGGGCTGGTATACAGTTGAACAGTCTGGTTCCATTGTATGTAAAGCTGTGATGGATCAGGGATTTGATTGGTCAATATTTACGAGTCACACCACAGCTGGGATCTCATTTCTAATGGTAGTTTTGGGTTCCTATCATTCTATGCTTCATTGCTATATACTTTTTATCCACCGGAAAATATTTATTTTTCTTGTCTTTTTTTGTTTTTTTTTTTGTTTTTTTTTTAGCATTAATCTAACCAAAAAACCTAACCTAACCTAACCTAAATGTATTTGGGGGCTGTTAGGTTAGGTTAGGTTAGGTTTTTTGGTTAGGTTAGGCCTAAAAAAAAAAAAAAAAAAAAAAAAAAAAAAAAAAAAAAAAAAAAAAAAAAAAAGGTGGATAAAAAGTATATAGCAATGAAGCATAGAATGATAGGAACCCAAAACTACCATTAGAAATGAGATCCCAGCTGTGGTGTGACTCGTAAATATTGACCGAGTCGGTCGGATGTTTGGATTTGGTACCTTTTTTTCAAAAATCTTCCAGACGTAGATGATGATGTATCTCTCCCTACGTCTTTGAAGTGAGTACATCTATGTCTAATATATGAACCCACAGTAGCTGGCATGCAAGGGCTAGGCCTAGTATTGTATCCCACGTACTAGGTCTAGGTTAGGTTAGATACTCACAGAAGATACCCGGGTAGGAGGCTGTTCAGCCTATGAGACCCGGCTCATAATTTATTTCATTACTTGGTGTGTGGCTTGGGTGGACGTGTCTTAATTTCTTAATTTTGGCTTTAAAATCATTGAACTTAGGTTAGGTTGGGTTGTTTGGTTAGGTTAATATACTAGGTCTCGGAAACAAGATTCGTAGTTGCGGTAGTATTTACATCAAAACTATAGTTAACTATCAAAACTATTCTCCCACAGTGGAATCTATGTGAGTAGGCCTATAAGGATTCCATAGAGCTTCACTTTCCCTAATAAATTATGTATAGCCTAGGCCTAACGCTGCGAGTCTTTTAAAAAAAATACCGCATATCATATTATAATATTCAAATAACCATTGACTAAAAATGAGGACTAGGCTAGTTGCCCTGCACTGACTACAGTCACACCTAGCCTAGCCCAAAGTATATAAACTTTAGCCTAGCCTACTCATAAAGGCAATAGCCTAGGGCCTAGGCTAAATTCGCATAAACTACAATACACTGAGTAGGCTATAATATTGCATTACCACATGGAGAGCAGATATGACTGTCAGTTTTCCGAAATTCCACTGTTTATGCCTCTTCTTCTTCTTCTTCTTCTTGTGGAGTCGCCGCCCAATTTCACGTCAAATTTTCAGTTTTATACGCTGATTTACTGAATATTAAATCAGGGTTCTGTAGTTTGAAATTAAAATATAATTTTCTTAAAATGTAACTACTTTAAAGAAATTCTTCAATAAAGCTCGATAATTCGATCATGTGTTTGAATAAATACATGTGTTATAGATCATCACTGCAAGAAAAAATCTGTTTGGCATATTTTAAACTTATGTGAACCATACAGAGAAATGAGAGTGTGCGAGAAAAAAAATCAAAAGCTGATTTTGCATGTTAGTCAGTAAATTACAGCCTTTACCTTTATTGCAAGGGTTAGAATATAATTACAAATATTTACTGAAATGCGAAAATGTTATGAAATTAATATTGTGGACGATATACACAAAAAATAGCCCAAAATATCAAAATAGGGTCCCAGCTTGTGGTGCTATCTGGTGCCGACGTCCTCAACCTTGGTTAAAGATCATTGTAGAGAGGGATATTCGTTCTGTCATTATTCGACAAAGATTGATTGTAATGCGTAAATAACAGATAACGAATTGATGTATTAAGATAAATATGATTCTATATACATAGATATACCTATCATTAGGGCATCTAGTATAGTTTATTAAGCATATAGAGTAAAAACACTGTTTGGCGAAATGTTCTTTGTATTGCTATTGACTAATCTTCTGGACATGGTGTCCGATTTCTATGTCGAGTATGATATATGTAATAGATTATTGATATATTTTCACTTACAGGCAATCATCTGACTATAAAATATATAGAGATAGAAAGATAAATTATTGTATAACTTAGAATCATTACACATAACCAAGCATATCAAGAAATATGCGTGACATTGAATTTTAGAGTCAAGGATTCGGACAAGTCTCCGGCAGCTTCTGGGATTTTGGTGAAGGACAAGTCAGAGGAATTTGACAAGAGGAAGAGAGTGGAGCTGAGCCGATCTTGGAGGGCTTTCGTACTTGCTACACATTCTCTTACCAACTGTCCTCTCGTTCAGCAGTCCTATTATTGCACTGCTATAACAACTAGTCCCTTTTAACTACGGCGATTTAACTGTCCCTTTAAATAACCTCGAATTTGGACGACCAACAGATTTTCAAGGTATTACCGGTATTTTTCTTCTGTCATAGGCTATTCCATTTTTTACGTGCAATGGCGTTTAAACCGGCCTGTAGTATTCCTTTATTGGTGGAGTACATATATGCAATAGTATTTTAATTATTGCTTAAGGTATTAGTTGGTAGGCGTGGCATATTTGGCTGGTGATGCAACCGTTTACGTCAGACTTTCCAGACTGAAATCCAACATGCTTGTTCCTTTATAGGCCTATTACCAGATTACACTTTATTAATGCTACTGCCAGATGTTTTTAATCCAGTTTATGAACGACCTCTAGGGTCTAGTCCTTGGGATCAAAGAGTTAGACGATCCCAGTCCTACATAAATAGAATAAAATCGTCTGGAAGTAGATATAATAGACGGTCTCGGTCTTTCTTAAATTTATTATAATCGGTAAATCTACAGTTATACTACCCCTCCCCCACCACATCCCCCCTCCAAAACAAGCATTTTAGCGTGTTTTTGGATGGTTCAGCAGACGCGGAAACTGGAAAAAACTTATTTTGATAAAAATTTATCATCAACCAGATGAGAGTTTTTCAGGTAATTTGTTGGTTTTTTATTTGATATAGCCTAGGCCTACAGTGTTGTTTAATACCGAGGACCGTCGCATTTTAGTATTTTTAACATTAGCCTAACCTAACCTAACCGAAAACTAACGTGTCTCGCGACAGATCTAAACCCAGCTCACGTTCCCTGCTTATGGGTGCGCGACGGTCTAAACCCAGCTCACGTTCCCCGTTTATGGGTTCGCGAAGGTTTGTAATACTTCAATGTATCTTATTTCAAGCCAAATATACATTTATGCGCACAGGGTGTTAATCCACAAAATATGAATTGTGTTATCATTATGGTTTATTATTTTGTTATCATTATAGCGCGAGCTCTAGGGGGGTCCGGCACTCCGGGGCATGCCCCCCCGGATTTTTTTGAGAATTTAGGTGTCTAAAACAGCATTTCCTGCAATCTAAAGGCAATCAAGATGGAACATATGGAGACCAAAATTGTGTCAATTTATCTTTTTTGTTTCTTTAAAAAAAAAAAGGGGTTTGGGGAGTTTCTGTATCATTATACAAAAAGTTCATTTGCGTTATCACTCAAAAAAACAGCGTCGTTTGACACCCTGCCCGAGTACCAACAGAATAGCGACAAAATTAGTGGGTTAGTGGGATTAACAAAGGGGACATGACAAATGTACTAAAGCTCAGTGATAGCGAAAGAACTCGTACCAATGGTTTCAAATTAGATAAATTTCGGGTTTTATGTTATTTTAATACCACAAATTTTGTTGATATATTTGAAGATAAATATTGAATCTATATGCTCTAAAGATCATAAGAAAATTTGTTTTAACCCTCGGCAAAACCTAAAAAAAAGTATGGTACTAAAATTTATTTTTCGTAACAAAGTTGTCAATACGGTACTTTCAGTCATCGATAGCTCTAAAGATCATATGAAAATGTGTTAAACCCTCGGAAAAACCTAATATAAAAGTATGGTACTAAACTTTAATTTTCGTAACAAGGTTGTCAATACGGTACTTTCCCGTTATCAATGTACAATCAAGCTGAAGATTGCAGAGTGAACACCATAGACTTCATAGACTTTTTTTTTTCACCTTCGTATTATCGACAGCCAATTTTTGTTTTTTTTATTAAGGGATTAGTACTCAACCAGCGGGGGTGTGGGGGTGGCAGCCCCCACTCATAATACTAGGTAAGGCTGTTAGGTTAGGCTAATGTCTTTTCAAATCACTATCGAGGGGCTGTCTCGACATCGATCGATAGGCCTAATGGGGAAAATAGGTTTTCCCGAGATTTCTAATTAATTACAAACACTATACTGTATATTGATGCAAATTACCAATTTTGTTTATAAAAAACACTCGGAAAATTTGTGGTATTAACCCGTGGAGCCCCGGCTAGTTTTGTAATGTTTGCGCACCAGAACCCGGCCGGTTTTCAAAAAATGGTTTTATTCCAGAAACAATAGCGAATGGGTTAGGAATGAAGGAAAAACCACGAAAACCGCTCAAAAAGCTTAAAAAATGGTCCAACAGAGCCCCCGAAAATGGATTTTACAAGAGTAAAAAATTGAAGGCAATTATCCCAAAAAACCAGGTTATTGCGCGCTCGTGCGCACGCACGTGGACTTTGAGAGTTTTCAACCATCAGCACGGTTGCGTGGGATACGTATACAGTTCCCATACAAATCTGAGCCCTCTTGAGTGGCTACACCTGAGGTTACGGTCGGCGCAATTAGGGTGACGCGTCTCTGGGGCTGTGCGTTACATACATCGCCGACGCGTCAGACGCGTCGCTGGGGCTGGACGGGTTAAAATAAAAAATTTCCAAATTTAGTTTCAGAAAAGATATAGGCAAATATTGGTTTGGTAACAGAGTTGTTGATGGGTGGAATGGACTACCAAGTGCTATAGTGGGATCTAAAACTGTAGGGAGCTTTAAGATAAAATTGGATAAGCATATGGACGAGAAGGGTTGGGTGTGAAGGGGGATCAGCCGGGTTGGGCCAATCAGCGCTCTTCAGACCCCCATAATCCTGCGTTAATCTCTAACCGTTTTGGTAAGATGATCCTCAGGGTATTAGAGTGTTGAGCCTATA
Source organism: Lithodes maja (assembly GCA_037953745.1). Taxonomy (NCBI): domain Eukaryota; kingdom Metazoa; phylum Arthropoda; class Malacostraca; order Decapoda; family Lithodidae; genus Lithodes; species Lithodes maja. Next base: position 7,434 of record JBAKBP010032607.1, read on the forward strand.
ATTGGGCTTTGTAATTGATTTGGGGTTGTGTGGGACAGGGATCTGCCTTGCTTAGGCCAATCGGCTTTCTGCAGACTCCCAATTTCTTATGTTCTTAAAATAGGGGTACTATAACTGTAGATTTATCTTATAATCATCTGGGAGTAGGCCTAGGTATAAGGAAATAGTGATTGTAGCCTATTCATGATTCAAAATACAGTAGTCTTAACTTCTTAAGTCTAGTCTAGCTACAACACTAAACTTGACTCAAGTCACCACCTTCATTTGTAAATAACATTAGGCCTAGTTTATTTGATAATAGTCAAGGACACTACATCCGCCTTATTAGAAACAATTTATTAGGGAAAATAGGGAATTTTTTTATTTTAATACCACAAATTTTCGGAGTGTTTTTTATAAACAAAATTGTACATTTGCATCAATATATAGTGTTTGTAATTAATTAGAAATCTCGGGAAAACCTATTTTCCCCATTAGGCCTATCGATCTATGTTGACACGCCCCCAGATAGTGATTTGAAAATACATTAGCCTAACCTAACAACCTTACCTAACCTAACCTAGTATTATGGGAGGGGGCTGCCGCCCCCACACCCCCGCTGGTTGAGTACTAATCCCTTAGTAAATAAAAAAAAAAATGGCTGTCGATTATGCGAAGGTGAAAGTCGATGAAGTCTACAGTGTTTACTCTGCAATGTTCAGCTTTGATTGTACATTGATAACGGGAAAGTACCATATTGATAACCTTGTTACGAAAATTAAATTTTAGTAGCATACTTTTATATTAGGTTTTTCAGAGGGTTTAACACATTTTCATATGATCTTTAGAGCTGCCGATAACTGGAAGTACCGTATTGACAACCTTGTTACGAAAAATAAATGTTAGTACCATACTTTTTTATTAGGTTTTGCCGAGGGTTAAAACAAATTTTCTTATGATCTTTAGAGCATATAGATTAAATATTTATCTTCAAATATATCAACAAAATTTGTGTTATTAAAATAACATTGAACCGAAAATAGTGACCAATAGAATCGCCATATTTTTCTCATTATAGTCCGCATGGAGGATTTTCATTATCGATAACTTGAAAAAACCCGATTTCAAAGAAAAATACACCAAAACTCTTGTCAAAGATGTCAAATAGTGGGGGTGTGGGGGCGGCAGCCCCCACCCATAATACTAGGATAGGTTAGGTAAGGTTGTTAGGTTAGGCTAATGTCCTTTCAAAGGGGTATAGGCTAGGCTAGTAAACACTAGGATAGCCTATACCTGGTCAGAGGTAAGAAGAAGAAGAGTCCTGATGTAGTCTCCTTGAATGTTACCGACGCAACAATATAGGTAGCAAATTTCTAATGGTAGTTTTGAGTTCCTATCATCATATGCTTCATTTCTACATACTTTTTATCCCCGGGGGAAAAAAAAAAATCTTGGGATTTTTCATTTTTTTCTTGGGATTTTTTATTTTGGTCATTAATGTTATGCCCTGTTTTTCTACAGGTTTAACTTGGGTAATGTGAGTTCTAATTGACTGGGTATAGAAGGCTGCATGCACAATACAAGATATGAGGAATAGAGAACACAAAGAAACACATGGTAGCAAGTTACACGATCACGTTTATTAATATACCACTGCAGAATACTTGTGTAAGACAATATAATAGAATGGAACAACACTAGCATAAGTGGATCTGGATGGAGCCTAGTCTCCCACTTCCAACGTTCAGGTATTAATCTTCTGATCACTGGCTTTGATTTAACAGGTTTATATACCGAAGACCATCAATGTTACTTGTAGATTCCTATTCACTGTTAGATTTATTATTGGTAGCTCTGGTGCACAAGTAGTAGTTCACAGACTAGATTAGACACGCGTATTTTAGAGCACGGGAATTCTATTGTAACCTCAGAGGGGTACTGATCTAAGTTTTATATCCTTGTTTCAGAAATACATAGAACGCAAATCAGTGGGCGAACGTTAGATATCACTAGAGTTTTAATATCTGAATAAGGTAATTACGAGAGTCAAGGTCGCCTGTTAATTAATGAGCACTGATCGCTTAGTACGTCCCAAATGGAATGGTTAAGTCTGTATTACACTGGGCAAGGTCTTAGCCACTTCGTAGACATATTTAATTAGTGAAATCTCTAAACAGCACAGTAAGATGTAGTACTGCTAAAGAGAATCTTGGGTAGTATCTGATGGGTCTGGTCCTGGTTATCTTGCGTCCATGATGTTGGGGGCTAACGACTGGTTCCGCGGCCGTCCAGGGTGTCCATATGTGTGAAGTTCTTAAATACGTGGGCAGGTCCTTCCATCCAAATCTGCCACGGAGTCTGCCGGTTCTGGGATCTCACTCCGGAACAACACAAGGGCAGAGCTAGAGGTTAACTGCAGGGTAGTGACCCCTGGTTGGTGTCTAGCTTTCAACTGATTTGACTGGGGGCGGGAGTTAGATTTATAGGCTCGGTTCTGGACCTTGTAGACAGTAGGGATCTCGAGTCTTATGAACTTAATTGAGCTCTCAATAGAAATGGAGACTAGGTAAGATGGTATTTACTGTTGTGGCACAGGGCTATAGGAAAGCCTTTATATTTCATATAACTGAGCCTTAGTAAGAGGTACTATTTTGGCTATACTGGACGTATTTAGGGGAGAGAGACTGGATCTACTTTGCGAGGAGGATGGGGACAGCTGTGATAGGAACGTCTCTCTAGATTGTTCAATCTTCATTCTATGGTATAGCTGAGGTGCTAATTTAGTGATCAGAGCATGCAAGAAAGGTAAATGGTTTATTGTGAGTTAATAGAGGTTAGTAAAGGTGTTAGTCATTCATGGTTAGTTCATTGATAGGAAGAATTCCTGTGCTACCTGGCAATGACTCGAAAGTCAAAACAGGGGCCAGGTATACCTCCGCGGGGGTGGGGTCTCCCTCCTCGGGTGGGCCAAAAGGGGGAGCTGGGCGCACTCTCTCTGTGATCGTCGTCCGGCGGCTGTGGCTAGGGGCTTGCCATATCACCAGTGTTTATAATAACCCTCTGTGTATGAGACAGATGTGGGTGTCTTTAATACCAAAACCGAAGGTGCCTTAGCTAGCTGGTTTTACTCGGCTGGTTGTTAATTGTAGAGTTTGCTGGATGTGGTGGAGACTGGGTTGCTAACTCTGCCACATTTATCTGGAAGTATGGCAATAGAAGTTAGTAACTGGCGGGGCGGCTAGCCTCGCACCGACGACCATTGGGTGCAGGGTTGTGAATGTGTTGTAAGAGAATAGATGGCATGCAAGGGGCTAGTAAAGTTCTAATGTTGTTCTGGCCTACTAAGTGAAGGTAGGCTGGATAGGAGTATATATATAAAAGGTTGGAGAGCGTTAGCAACGGACAATTCAAGGATCTTCAAGAGGTATGAGAGAGAGGCTAGGTCGGACAAGAGTCGAGAAGCGCGGGAATTCTTACTGAGAGTGGGGGAGAGTTCAAGGGCTACAGGGAAATTTTGCCCCTAAGGTCCCTGGGCATGGGGGTGGCATTAGGCTACACTTGATATGGAAAGTTTGAAAAGGCAGTAGAATACGTTAGCCAAAATATGCTACCGGGGAATGCAACTATGGGGTGGTATATGAGTCTGGAAAAGATAGTTATGTGATCAGTCCGAGGGTTATGGATACTATTAGTTGTGTCCTGGGAACTGCGTTTTCTATTAAATATAAATATAAATACCAACAAAAGCGGCAGTTCGTAGGGGTACTTAGTTATTGTTTCGGGGTACTTATGACAGATACTGGTAACCAGGTTATCTTATACAATCTCTGGTTGGGGTAAGAGGTGTAAGACACGAAGTAAATTGGCGTAGTGTGGGCTGTGGATACGAAGGAGGCAAGGGGAAGACGTATGACAATTGTGGAAAGTAAATGGAAAAAGGTGAACACAATGGCGGATAAAAATACTTAACCTAAGGATTGCATACATAGATTTATGGGGCGATGGGTCTTCATAAAGCTTAGTCTGGCAAGACAAGATGTTAGGGAATGTTAATATTAATACTTAGTTACTAGAGGAACAATGCAAGGGGCGACTGAGCACGGGTTACATATATCTATACTCGTCATGGAAAATGATATAAGAGGTCTAGGGACAAACGTGGGTGTTTTAACTTCTAAGATATATATAAAATCTACTTCTCGGATGTAAGAACATACATAAATATTATGGCTGTCTGATGTGTTGGCATTGGCTCAACGTCGGGACAGGGCATGGTTGTTTTTAATATGAATGTATATTCCTGTTCATCATCTTTGTAGCAAGGACAGTGCCGCTATGTCGTATCAATGCTGGTGGCAGTTAATATTATAGACTTAGTTACTAGAGGAACAATGCAAGGGGCGACTGAGCACGGGTTACATATATCTATACTCGTCATGGAAAATGATATAAGAGGTCTAGGGACAAACGTGGGTGTTTTAACTTCTAAGATATATATAAAATCTACTTCTCGGATGTAAGAACATACATAAATATTATGGCTGTCTGATGTGTTGGCATTGGCTCAACGTCGGGACAGGGCATGGTTGTTTTTAATATGAATGTATATTCCTGTTCATCATCTTTGTAGTTAGGAGTGTAGGACACGAGGGGGTTAGTGTACGTGAGGTGTGGAAAAATGGTCAGTTTAGAAAAAGGAAAACTGGGTGCAGCCAAAAGCTGTTTAGCCCTGCGGGCTTGGGCCTGTCTGAATTGGCTGGCTCGGTCAGCTGGTCCTTTCGTTCTGTGGACCTTTCTTCCGGGTGTTTCTGTGCGGTGTTCGCTCGTGACTTCTGTGGTGGGCTTCTTGTTCTGGGGCATTTTACTTCCCTCTCCTTCATTATAGGCTCGTCCTCGAGCCTCAAGGGTGAAGTAAAAAGAAGCATAGTCAGAAAAATGTAGGTTAACAAGAAAAGTAGTATGACTAAGGGAAAAAAAATATATATATATATACAGTATATGGAAAACATGTAAATTTAAGTAAGGACAGATAATTAAGAACACCGGAAATTAAGAAAAGGTAAAGTGTTTAACAATGTATAAAGCAAATTTAAAAGATAGTCAGAAAAATGTAGGTTAACAAGAAAAGTAGTATGACTAAGGGACAAAAAAATAATATATACAGTATATGGAAAACATGTAAATTTATAGAATCATGCCCAATCGCTTAGGAATTGAAAACATTCAAAACAATTTAGTACAATAATATCCTCATCATCATCAGGGGGGGGGGTATTTAGGGTCGCCGTTAGTCTGGGTGACGGTCTGGTAATAGGGGGTGGTGGTTCACTTTCACTTTGGAAGGGCGGGGTGGATATACCGTTAGTTCGTGTCGTTAGGAATGTGGGTCTGGGGGCGAGCTGGCCCGGGGACAGTTTTGGAGGGGGGGTCTAAGTGGTTTCGGTCGGGGGTAGTGATAGGGGGGTTTTAAAGATGAAACGGGCAGGTCGACTCGGGGTTGTTGTTGCGGAAGAGGTTGGTGCTGGGGAGGGGTTGAATTGTGTAGAGAGTTGTGGTCGTGAGTGGGGTTTGGGGAAGGGTGAGTAAGGCTGAAGGTTGAGTGTTTACTATGATCGGGTGGTTTGGAAGTTTGGTGTGTGGGGATTTGATAGGGAGATGGTGGGGGGGGTCTGGTCAGGCAGGGTTGTGGTTTGAGAGGGGTTGAATTTAGACTGATTTTATTTCCGGGAGAGACATGGATGGGATTTCGAGGAGTGGTTGAAGTTGAGAGGTTGATTATGTTGTTTGGGGCGAGAGAGAGAGTATTTTGGGGTTTAGCCAAGGTGGAAAAGGTTTTGTGGTTGGATTGGGATGGGAGTGGTATTTCGTCGAGCGGGATCTTTGGGGGGGGAATTTGGGGCGGGTGGGGTAACGGTGAAGAGGGGGGGGTTGAAAGTTTAGCGGGGCTCATGATGGTGGGGGACAGACTGGTGAGCAGGTGTTCGGTACGCATGAGGGGGGGGAAATCACTTTGGTGGGAGTCACGCGTGAGGGGGGGATTAACGGCGCGTGTGGGAGGATCAGAGTGGTGGGGTGTGTCGGTGGCAGTGACGGTTTGTTTAGAGGTTATCTGGGGTTGGTGGGTTTGTCTGTCATGAGGGGGTGAGTCAAGTGTGGGGTTTTGAAGTTTATTAGGGGTGTGAATTGTGGGGGGGTGGAAGGGAGCTACTGACTGAAAACTGTCACAAGGGAGATTTTGTTGGTGGGGGAATAGCTGAGTATTTCTGGGGGAAGGGGGGGAACATGGTTGGGTCCCTAGGTCGTCACGCGTGAGGGGAGGATTAACGGCGCGTGTGGGAGGATCAGAGTGGTGGGGTGTGTCGGTGGCAGTGACGGTTTGTTTAGAGGTTATCTGGGGTTGGTGGGTTTGTCTGTCATGAGGGGGTGAGTCAAGTGTGGGGTTTTGAAGTTTATTAGGGGTGTGAATTGTGGGGGGGTGGAAGGGAGCTACTGACGGAAAACGGTCACAAGGGAGATTTTGTTGGTGGGGGAATAGCGGAGTATTTCTGGGGGAAGGGGGGGAACATAGTTGGGTCCCTAGGTCGTCACGCGTGAGGGGAGGATTAACGGCGCGTGTGGGAGGGTCAGGGTGGTGAGAGGTGAGCGAGTTAGGAAACGGGATTTGTTGGGGGGACTGCGGCGGGTTGGTGGGGATAGAGTTAGGTGTAGAACAGGGGTTATTGGTAGAGGACTGATGTATTGATTTGGGGTTTTTAACAGGACGAATTTTGGGAATCTTCTTGGTGGCAGTCACGGTCTGGTTAGCGGTTATCTGGGGTTGGTGGGTTTTTTTGACATTAACAGGACGAGTTTGGGGAATTTTCTTGGTGGCAGTCTCGGTCTGGTTAGAGGTTATCTGGGACTGGCGAGTTCGTTTGACATGAGAGGGCGAGACGAGTGTGGGGTTTCGACGTTTTCTAGGGGTGTGAACTGTGTGGGGGTGGAAGGGAGCTACCGACTGAAAACGGTCACAAGCTACCGACGGAAAACTGTCACAAGGGAAATTTTGTTGGTGGGGGGATAGCTGAACATTTCTGGGGTCATGGGGAAAATAGGTTGTGGTAGGCCTACATAGGTAGGCATAGCTAGAATACGGGGCTTGTTGGTGGGGCTGCGGGGGGTTGGTGGGGGAAGAGTTAGGGATGGTCAGAGAGGATAGAGGCAAGGAAGAGTGCACTGGGGTTGGACTTTCACCGGAAGTCATTTTGGAAGGGTGCACGGAGTCTTGGATAGGGGCTGAAGGGTTGGATAGGGGATTCATCGAACTGCGTAGGCATTCTTCTCTGATGGAGAGCATATGTTCTTCGAATAAGCCATACGGGTCGAGATGGGCGGTGATGTGGGGTGGGAGGATGTTTAACAAAGCGGTGAATAAGAGTTCATTTTGTTGGTCGTAATCTTCATAGCTATACGTGGTCCTCACGTATCTGTAGAGTTGTATGAGGGTCACATTTATATCCCCTTCATACTTGATCTCGTCGACTTTTATTATTTTGGGGGCGACGGGGGAACCCAAAAGTGGATCTAAGGTCCGGATCACGAAGGATCGAAACTGGTTCCAGGTACTCTCTGGCGTATTCTGTGCCACCATTTGGTGGATAAATTCTTTAAAGGTAGGCTTATCAACAAGTTGGGAAACTGCTTCTCCCAACTGTATAATATGCAAAATTCCCCAGGCGATTTTTTCGCGGTCATTATAAAATACCACATCGTATACTGGCTTTATTATGTCTAAGTAACTGGTGATATCATAAGTGTTTAAATCATACTTGGGAATATGTGCGAGTGGCTGAAGATTTCGACCTGTTGCCATGCTTCTACTGTTCCAAACTTGCAGTGTAATGCAACCTTATATCCGAATCAAGAACCACCGCTGCCGCCAATGTTATGCCCTGTTTTTCTACAGGTTTAACTTGGGTAATGTGAGTTCTAATTGACTGGGTATAGAAGGCTGCATGCACAATACAAGATATGAGGAATAGAGAACACAAAGAAACACATGGTAGCAAGTTACACGATCACGTTTATTAATATACCACTGCAGAATACTTGTGTAAGACAATATAATAGAATGGAACAACACTAGCATAAGTGGATCTGGATGGAGCCTAGTCTCCCACTTCCAACGTTCAGGTATTAATCTTCTGATCACTGGCTTTGATTTAACAGGTTTATATACCGAAGACCATCAATGTTACTTGTAGATTCCTATTCACTGTTAGATTTATTATTGGTAGCTCTGGTGCACAAGTAGTAGTTCACAGACTAGATTAGACACGCGTATTTTAGAGCACGGGAATTCTATTGTAACCTCAGAGGGGTACTGATCTAAGTTTTATATCCTTGTTTCAGAAATACATAGAACGCAAATCAGTGGGCGAACGTTAGATATCACTAGAGTTTTAATATCTGAATAAGGTAATTACGAGAGTCAAGGTCGCCTGTTAATTAATGAGCACTGATCGCTTAGTACGTCCCAAATGGAATGGTTAAGTCTGTATTACACTGGGCAAGGTCTTAGCCACTTCGTAGACATATTTAATTAGTGAAATCTCTAAACAGCACAGTAAGATGTAGTACTGCTAAAGAGAATCTTGGGTAGTATCTGATGGGTCTGGTCCTGGTTATCTTGCGTCCATGATGTTGGGGGCTAACGACTGGTTCCGCGGCCGTCCAGGGTGTCCATATGTGTGAAGTTCTTAAATACGTGGGCAGGTCCTTCCATCCAAATCTGCCACGGAGTCTGCCGGTTCTGGGATCTCACTCCGGAACAACACAAGGGCAGAGCTAGAGGTTAACTGCAGGGTAGTGACCCCTGGTTGGTGTCTAGCTTTCAACTGATTTGACTGGGGGCGGGAGTTAGATTTATAGGCTCGGTTCTGGACCCTGTAGACAGTAGGGATCTCGAGTCTTATGAACTTAATTGAGCTCTCAATAGAAATGGAGACTAGGTAAGATGGTATTTACTGTTGTGGCACAGGGCTATAGGAAAGCCTTTATATTTCATATAACTGAGCCTTAGTAAGAGGTACTATTTTGGCTATACTGGACGTATTTAGGGGAGAGAGACTGGATCTACTTTGCGAGGAGGATGGAGACAGCTGTGATAGGAACGTCTCTCTAGATTGTTCAATCTTCATTCTATGGTATAGCTGAGGTGCTAATTTAGTGATCAGAGCATGCAAGAAAGGTAAATGGTTTATTGTGAGTTAATAGAGGTTAGTAAAGGTGTTAGTCATTCATGGTTAGTTCATTGATAGGAAGAATTCCTGTGCTACCTGGCAATGACTCGAAAGTCAAAACAGGGGCCAGGTATACCTCCGCGGGGGTGGGGGTCTCCCTCCTCGGGTGGGCCAAAAGGGGGAGCTGGGCGCACTCTCTCTGTGATCGTCGTCCGGCGGCTGTGGCTAGGGGCTTGCCATATCACCAGTGTTTATAATAACCCTCTGTGTATGAGACAGATGTGGGTGTCTTTAATACCAAAACCGAAGGTGCCTTAGCTAGCTGGTTTTACTCGGCTGGTTGTTAATTGTAGAGTTTGCTGGATGTGGTGGAGACTGGGTTGCTAACTCTGCCACATTTATCTGGAAGTATGGCAATAGAAGTTAGTAACTGGCGGGGCGGCTAGCCTCGCACCGACGACCATTGGGTGCAGGGTTGTGAATGTGTTGTAAGAGAATAGATGGCATGCAAGGGGCTAGTAAAGTTCTAATGTTGTTCTGGCCTACTAAGTGAAGGTAGGCTGGATAGGAGTATATATATAAAAGGTTGGAGAGCGTTAGCAACGGACAATTCAAGGATCTTCAAGAGGTATGAGAGAGAGGCTAGGTCGGACAAGAGTCGAGAAGCGCGGGAATTCTTACTGAGAGTGGGGGAGAGTTCAAGGGCTACAGGGAAATTTTGCCCCTAAGGTCCCTGGGCATGGGGGTGGCATTAGGCTACACTTGATATGGAAAGTTTGAAAAGGCAGTAGAATACGTTAGCCAAAATATGCTACCGGGGAATGCAACTATGGGGTGGTATATGAGTCTGGAAAAGATAGTTATGTGATCAGTCCGAGGGTTATGGATACTATTAGTTGTGTCCTGGGAACTGCGTTTTCTATTAAATATAAATATAAATACCAACAAAAGCGGCAGTTCGTAGGGGTACTTAGTTATTGTTTCGGGGTACTTATGACAGATACTGGTAACCAGGTTATCTTATACAATCTCTGGTTGGGGTAAGAGGTGTAAGACACGAAGTAAATTGGCGTAGTGTGGGCTGTGGATACGAAGGAGGCAAGGGGAAGACGTATGACAATTGTGGAAAGTAAATGGAAAAAGGTGAACACAATGGCGGATAAAAATACTTAACCTAAGGATTGCATACATAGATTTATGGGGCGATGGGTCTTCATAAAGCTTAGTCTGGCAAGACAAGATGTTAGGGAATGTTAATATTAATACTTAGTTACTAGAGGAACAATGCAAGGGGCGACTGAGCACGGGTTACATATATCTATACTAGTCATGGAAAATGATATAAGAGGTCTAGGGACAATCGTGGGTGTTTTAACTTCTAACATATATAACATCTACTTCTCGGATGCAAGAACATACATAGATATAATTATGGCTGTCTGATGTGTTGGCATTGGCTCAACGTCGGGACAGGGCATGGTTGTTTTTAATATGAATGTATATTCCTGTTCATCATCTTTGTAGCAAGGACAGTGCCGCTATGTCGTATCAATGCTGGTGGCAGTTAATATTATAGACTTAGTTACTAGAGGAACAATGCAAGGGGCGACTGAGCACGGGTTACATATATCTATACTCGTCATGGAAAATGATATAAGAGGTCTAGGGACAAACGTGGGTGTTTTAACTTCTAAGATATATATAAAATCTACTTCTCGGATGTAAGAACATACATAAATATTATGGCTGTCTGATGTGTTGGCATTGGCTCAACGTCGGGACAGGGCATGGTTGTTTTTAATATGAATGTATATTCCTGTTCATCATCTTTGTAGTTAGGAGTGTAGGACACGAGGGGGTTAGTGTACGTGAGGTGTGGAAAAATGGTCAGTTTAGAAAAAGGAAACTGGGTGCAGCCAAAAGCTGTTTAGCCCTGCGGGCTTGGGCCTGTCTGAATTGGCTGGCTCGGTCAGCTGGTCCTTTCGTTCTGTGGACCTTTCTTCCGGGTGTTTCTGTGCGGTGTTCGCTCGTGGCTTCTGTGGTGGGCTTCTTGTTCTGGGGCATTTTAATTAACCTAACCAAAAAACCTAACCTAACCTAACAGCCCCAAATATATTTAGGTTAGGTTAGGTTAATACAAAAAATTAAAAAAAATCCAAGAAAACAAATAAAAAAACAACCCAAGATTTTTTTTTTTTTTCCCCGGGGATAAAAAGTATATAGAAATGAAGCATATGATGATAGGAACCCAAAACTACCATTAGAAATTTGCTACCTATATTGTTGCGTCTCCTGTATATTGACCGTTTTCATCAATAGGCCTAGGCTATATGAGGTGTCCAGAGCCAAAGGGGGATCCGAGCCATTTTACCGTTTTTAAGTTAACACCTCATATATATATATATATATATATATATATATATATATATATATTTTTTTTTTTTTTTTTTTTTTTTTCTGGGATTATATATAAATATATATATATACTGTATATACAGGTATATATATATATATATATATATATATATATATATATATATATGAGGTGCTAACTAAAAACAAAATGGCTTGGATCCCCCTTTGGCTCTGGAGGCCTCATATAGTGTTTGGAAATAATTACAACCCGCGGCGAAACCGTTTTCTCCATTATACAACGATCTTAACCCTCCGACCCCGGCTATATATTATATATATATTCCTCGAAATCCGGGTGTTTTGGCCGAAAAACGTCTAGGCTAGGCTACCGTATATTCGTTAATCAGACTGCTTCCCGCATTCCCGCGCATCCCCAAGCGTAGCTGTGTTATTTACCTGTAAAATGGCATTAAGTAGAGCTCTCTAAGTCAACTGGGTGAGCTGTGATGATGATTTCATTGGAGATAACTTTATGGCCAAACCAGCCACTTTACATCACTTTTCGATACTGAACAACAACATACAGGCACACACGAACAAGCGACGCTCTCCTTCTTGTGGCCGGAGATGCGGAGCGTCGGTCCAGCCGGCTGTTGTTTACATGCGTCGGACCGACGCCTCGCACACGAAGCTCACAGGCTTTCAAGCAATGGTACAATGTTGTACCACCCGGGTTCCTGGGGCCAAAAAAAAATGGTACACGTGTGTACCAACCGGGTTTGAAGGGTTAAGACACGCCGCCCGATAGTGGGGAGGGCTATGAAGTACAGGGAAAATGAGGGGTTAAATGCGTAAAACTGCGATAAAAACTTATTTTAGCAAAACTTGGCTCGGGTTTCAAGGTATACTGTATTTCAAAGGCCGAAAACCCGAGCCAAGTTTTGGCCAAAGCTGGCTCGGATTTTGCGAGTTTGTAGACAAAAAAATTACGGTAACCTCCTTTAGAAATTTAGCTCAGGTTTCCCGAAATTGGAAAGCCATAAAACCCAAATTTTGGAAAACCCGAGCCAAGTTTTGGCAAAACTTGGCTCGGATTTTGAGTTTTAAGAGCAAACAAATTAAAGTAACCTAATTTAGAATTTTGGCTCATGTTTCCCTAAATTGCAAACCCCAAAAAGCATAATTTTGGAAAACCCGAGCCAATTTTTGGCAAAACCTGGATCGGATTATGAGAATCGAAAAAGACTAACGAAATGTCGGAAATCGGCTCATGATTTCCCTAATTGCAAAGCCATATAACCAGATTTATTGAAAACTTAGCACTTATTTAAATCATAAATATCCAGTATCATAGACCTAGTACATTGGATACAAGCCTAATCCACACCTAGCGCCTACAATGTGTCCGTAGTACCTAGTAGGCCTACGTGGGATACAACACGAACCCTTACCGGTGCCTAATAGTCTAATCTTGTTTCTGAGACCTAGTATATTAACCTAACCAAATAACCCAACCTAACCTAACCTAGACCCAGTACGTGGGATACTAAACTAGCCCTTGCATGCCAGCAACAGCGGATTCATAGTACCCAGTACGTGGGATACTAAACTAGCCCTTGCATGCCAGCAACAGCGGATTCATAGTACCCAGTACGTGGGCTACTAAACTAGCCCTTGCATGCCAGCAACAGCGGGAGACAGGTGAAAATGGCGTGTGTACGAATTGGTGCCGTCTATAGGAAGGTATTGACAACCATGTTACGAAAAAAATCCATTTTAGTACCATATATTTTTATTAGGTTTTTTGCATTAACCTAACCAAAAAACCTAACTTAACCTAATAGCCCCCAAATACATATAGGTTAGGTTAGGTTTTTTGGTTAGGTTAACCCTCCGTTCCCGGATGAGCTCTTGAACGCCCATAAAAAAGCATGTAACAGAAACCCGGATGGTCCCTTAAACACCCATGACGTCACAGCCTGTGAGCTTGCTGTGCGCGGCGTCGGTCCGACGCATGTAAACAACAGCCGGCTGGACCGACGCTCCGCATCTCCGGCCACAAGAAGGAGAGCGTCGCTTGTTCTTGTGTGCCTGTATGTTGTTGTTAAGTATCGAAAAGTGGTGTAAAGTGGCTGTTTTGGCCATAAAGTTATCTCCAATGAAATCATCATCACAGCTCAACCAGTTGACTTAGAGAGCTCTACTTAATGCCATTCTACAGGTAAATAACACAGCTACGCTTGGGGATGCGCGGGAATGCGGGAAGCAGTCTGATTAACGAATATACGGTAGCCTAGCCTAGACGTTTTTCGGCCAAAACACCCGGATTTCGAGGAATATATATATAATACATAGCCGGGGCTGGAGGGTTAATGCAAAAAAAAAAAAAAAAAAAAAAAACGAGAAAAAAAAAATCCGGTGGATAAAAAGTATATAAAAAGGAATGTCTTCTAAGCGTAGTAGGGAAGGTATACAGTAGGGTAGTGATTGAGAGAGTGAGAGTGAGAACGGAGAAATGGATAGGCGACGAGCAGGGAGGTTTTAGGAAGGGAAGAGGATGTGTAGATCAGATGTTTACCCTGAATTGTGTTGTGAAGTATCTGGAGAAGAAACAAAAGGTGTATGTTGCCTTTATGGACTTGGAGAAGGCCTATGACAGAGTGGATAGAGAAGGTTTGTGGAAAGTACTTAGAGTATACGGAGTAGAGGGCAAGTTGCTGAAAGCAGTGAAGAGCATGTATGAGGGTGCAAAGGCGGCAGTACGTGTGGAGAGTGAGCAGAGCGAGTTCTTTGACCTGAATGTTAGTTTGAAACAGGGGTGTGTGATGTCCCCGTGGTTGTTTACTGTATATATGGATGGAGTTATGAAAGAAATGCTATCAAGAGCAGTGGATGTTGGTGTATCGCTGAAAAGGGAGGGAATTGAGTGGAAGCTACCTATACTGCTGTTTGCGGATGATACAGTTCTGATGAGTGATAATGAATGGGAGTTGCAGGGTCTGGTAAATGAGTTTGGAACAGTGTGCGAAAAACGGAATTTGAAGGTAAATACGGGGAAGAGCAAGGTTATGGTCTTCGAAAGGGGTGAAGTCACAGAGTGTGAGGTGAAGCTGAACGGTCAGGCTATGGAGATCGTCAACTCTTTTAAGTATCTGGGCAGTGTGTTGAGTAAAGATGGGACTATGGATGAAGAGGTGCGGGAGAGGGTACAACAGGGGAAGAGGGTTGTAGGAACGCTAAAAGCAGTAACAAGAAATAGGGTGGTCAGTATGGAAGTGAAGAAGTCCTTGCATGACAGTGTGGTAATCCCGACACTGACTTACGGAAGCGAAGCATGGACGTTGGTTGAGAGACTCAGACCAAGAGTGAGAGCAGTGGAAATGAATTACTTAAGGAGTGCGTGCGGAGTTACATGGAGGGATAGACAGACTAATGAGGAAGTAAGAAGGTGTGGTGTGGAGGTAGATGTGCTGGAAAGTGTGAAAAGGAACAACTTGAGATGGTTCGGCCATATGGAACGTATGGAAAGCGAGAGAATGACTAAGAGGGTGTACGAGAGCGAGGTGGAGGGACAGAGGGGGAGAGGTAGACTGAATAGGAGGTGGAAGGATGGAGTGAGGAACTACATGAACGAAGGCGGTGCTGGTTGGGGGGAGGGGCGTCGACTGACTGGGGACAGAGGTGCATGGGGGCGGTTCGTTCGTGGCCACCCCTTCGGGGATCACGGCGTCGGGCAATAGATAGATAGATAGATAAAAAGTATATAGCAATGAAGCATAGAATGATAGGAACCCAAAACTACCATTAGAAATGAGATCCCAGCTGTGGTGCGACTCGTAAATATTGACCAAACACATTTTCATATGATGTTTAGAGCATATAAAATCCATATTTGTTTTCAAATATTGCAAAATAATTGGTGACCAACTTATTTAGTTATACTCTCCCTT
>JBAKBP010032608.1:0-22937 GCA_037953745.1 Lithodes maja
GTAAAATTGGAAACATCTACTATACTAGGAAAATTCATATTATTTTTCCACCAACTCACTAATTAACTTACAAATAAACCTAATTAATTAAATCAATGTAAGTAATGAATACATGTGGTACTCTAACGACTCGAACCTAGGATACTTTCTTAAGCATAGCCTTATCGCTGCCAATGACAAGTCTGTGGGAAAACAAAGGGTCACCCCAGGAATAAGACCTCCTGGTGGTGGAACGATGAGGTAGAACATGCTGTGAAAGAGAAAAGGATATGCTTCAAAGTATGGAAGAAAGGAGGCAGCAAGGAGGAATACCAGGCAGCTAAACGAACTGCCAAAAGAGTTATTTACAATGCTAAAAATCGCATTAAGGACCTGGTCCTCGAACAAGTGTGTAACACTGACAATCCCAATGGGATCTTCAACCTAGCTAGGCGAGTTAAAAATGACAGTAGGGATATTATAGGCGAACAGTGTGTTAGAAACGATAATGGGAAGATTGTGTATGCAGAAAATGAAATCAGAGAAGCATGGAAGGTACACTATGAACGATTGCTAAATGCAGAGTTTGAATGGGATAAGGAATAGCTTAGTATCGAAAAAACCAATATCTGGGCCCCCTCCTTTGATAGCACCAGCTGTAGTGAGCGACGCAATCAATAAAATGAAGGACGGTAAAGCTCCAGGTTGCTCTGACATTGTCGCCGAGATGATAAAAGCCTCAGGGGAGACTGGTGTAAACTTAGTCACTGAGTTGATAAACACCATTATTAAAGATGAGAAAATCCCAGAGGATTGGCTCAAAAGTGTAATAGTAAATATATACAAAGGAAAAGGGGATGCGCTAGATAGAGGAAATTATAGGGGCCTGAAAATGCTTGACCAAATCATGAAGGTCTGTGAGAGAGTCCTTGAGGGTTTGATCAGGCAAAGCATCTCTATTGATTATATGCAGTTTGGTTTTATGCCGGGACGGGGTACAACCGATGCTATCTTCATAGTCAGGCAGATACAGGAAAGATACTTACTAAAAGGCAGGGATCTTTACTTTGTGTTTGTAGACCTGGAGAAGGCCTTTGATAGGGTGCCTAGAGATGTTGTGCAGTGGGCTATGAGGAAACTTGGTGTGGAAGAGTGGCTGGTGCGTGTCATAATGAAGATGTATGGGGACTCGCGAAGTGCGGTGAGGGTGAAGGGTGTACTGAGTGATGAGTTCGCAGTCCGTGTTGGAGTCCATCAGGGTTCAGTGTTAAGCCCCCTCCTCTTTATTATGGTCTTGGAGGCACTGTCTAGAGTTTTTAGAGGCGGACTCCCGTTGGAACTGTTTTATGCAGACGATTTAGTCCTAATGTCTGACAGTATGCAAGATGCTGAGGCCAAATTTAGAGAGTGGAGAGAGGGCATGGCGAGCAAGGGTTTAAGAGTCAATATTAACAAAACCAAGGTTATGCATCCGGGTGGATGGGACTCGTTAGCCTTGATCGGCAACTCATCTAGGGGAGACAACCTTATACAAATCCGGGTGGATGGACTCGTCAGCCTTGGTTGGCAACCTGTCTAGGGGAGTAAACCTGATACAGATCCATACTGCTTACCTAAGGGTAAGGCAGGTTAGTGGATGGATTAGCCGAACACCACTGTAGAGAAATAGTGCTAACAAGATACACAGAGGGCCTCGGAGTCGGACGGATCCTATATTGAGTGGTCAATCCTGTAAGTCCTTCACTAAACTGGCTCGGGTTGTCCCTCTCACAGGGAATAGGTCCGCTTGGGGGCATTCTGTGTATGGCCACCCTCGTAAGGGGAGTAAGGCGTCCGGCAATAGATAGATAGATAGATGCATTGTAGATTGAGACGAGGCAATGTGAAAAAGAGCGGTGCATACCCATGTGCAGTGTGTGGAAAGGGAGTCGGCGTTAACTCAATTCAATGTAGCATCTGTCGATGTTGGGTACACCATGGGAGTAAGCGCTGTAGTAGCATAAAGGGACCCCTGCCGAAGGATAAGTCAGAAATAGAGAAATTTGAGTGCGTAGTGTGCAAAGGCAAGCTTGTGTTAAGTGATGATCCTGTGGCTGTGAATTTTGGAAATGAGTCTTTGGAGCTGGTGAACAAGTTTTTGTTACCTAGGAGATACCATCTCTGCCGGTGGTGGGGCCGAGGCTGCCACTGTTGCTAGAATTAGGTGTGGCTGGGGGAAGTTCAGAGAACTGATGCCAATCCTGACCATGAAAAGAATGCCTCTCCCCCTGAAGGGAAAGGTGTATGCCTCATGTGTTAGATGTGCAATGACGTATGCCTCAGAAACATGGGCTGTTAAAGTAGAGGATGTCAACAGAATGGAGCGTAATGAGATGAGAATGGTGAGATGGATGTGTGGGGATAGAATAGAACAGGATAGAATAACAAATGTTGAGCTGAGGAGACGTTTAGGTGTAAAGAGTATTAGCGAGGTGATGCGTACAAGTAGACTGGGTTGCTATGGACATGTGGAGAGAATGGATGAACAAAATTGGGTGACAAAATGCAGGTCTGTGATTGTGGAGGGAGCTGCACCAAGGGGTGGACCGAGGAAGACCTGGGATCGGACAATACGCGCCGATCTCAAATCCAAGAACTTGACAAGTGAAGCAGCCCTTAACAGGGTTGCCTGGAACGCCGCCATTAGGATAAGAGACTGAAACTGCACTTATGTGTGGAACACATGTTATGTATGTTATGTTATGTTATGTTAAAATGTTATGTATGTATGTACTCGCCGAAATTGTGCAAACAAGCATTACGCTATCAAGACAGTTAAAGGTTTATGCACAAGCCCAAGATATATTATGCATTCTCAAATACTGCATATTAATGTAAGCATGTATATACTCCGAACTGCCAGAATAAATGTTATAGATTAATGAGGATAGATGATGAGTGAGCTAAACAGCTAGTAGAGCTATAAAGTTATAAAGGTGTACAGTATTGCTATTAAGAATCGTCAAATAGGGGAAAAGGTAACAGACGGAGTGTTAGCGAGGACAGCATAAGGAGTCATAGCACGTAGGTAAAGACAGCGCTCAGAGTGATACAATTACAAAGGGCTATCACAGAGAAAGTGACAGACCGTGATCGGAGTCGTACACTTGTGGGAATATGGGGGAGGAGCTGGTGGCAACTATTGAATACTGTGCAGGTGGTTAATGGTATAAAAAGTAGCCAACTCCCTCTGCCAAGCCGCCCAAACGCGGTCCCGGAGAACAGCGAAAACGTCAGTCGGGCGCAATAGAGTAGTTGATGGGGATCCGCTGCAGGCTGTTTTGCTAGAGAATATGCTTTCTCATTCCCCTGGATCCTGATATGAGCGGGTACCCAGCATATGGTAATGGCACGGCCCAACTCTAGGAAGTCATGGAACGGCGTAGACAAGATATTCTTTAGGCGCAACTGATTGTATTGCCTGAATTGCACTCATAGAGTTACTACAAATAACTATGTGAGGGATATTAACGGGGAAAGTATAAATCTAGTCTAGGGCAATTTGGATGGTTCGAATCTCAGCGGTGAAAACTGACGACCATTGATGGAGGGAATGTTGGAGAGTGCAATACTCAGACACGACCGCACATCCTACAGAGGAGTCATTTTTAGACCCATCTGTATTAACCCTTTCACGCTTATGACGTGATTTTGAGCCTATTAGGGATACTTTAAAGCCTTTGTTACCATCAGGGGTATTTAAAAACCTTTAGTTTAGTTACTTCAACCTCTGCAGTTGTCTTTGAGTTAGCTGTGGGCAGAAAACTAATTTTGGAGAGGTAATTATAAGAGTGAGAGAACTCTATTTCTTATTGCTAATCTGGCAACCTCTGCGTCATAAAAACGTGAGAGTTAATAAACGAAACGGGCGAGTGACTCGGAAGGTGATCGAGGGCTAACATGCGTCGGATGTAGGGGGTAGAGAGGTGGGTGTATCAGCAAGGAGACAGACAGACTTTAGGGCTACCATAACATGAAGGACCCCTTATCCACTGGGGAGTAAAGAAATAATAAGGAACAATACATATGGATATCAAATCAATATGGAAAGAACTATCAAATAATGAGCTTTTATGAATGAGAGATGGAGGGAAGTAGTATAATTGCAAATTATCTATTGGGGATATTAGCGAAGTAGTAAATGATAAATGGCTAAACTTACATCTCTCCTCAGCTTCGACCAGCTCTGAGGACCCTTGTCGGTGGTGTTGGTGGGTTAGAGACGTTCTCTTCACCACTCTTAGTCGCAGTTCAGGAGTCATCATTGCATCCTTGAAGATCTCCTGTGCTCTGTGGGGTGGAATGTGAGAGATTAAACACATACACACTATGTGCAGTACAGCACTCACACAAGCTACATATAGGTCTATATTCTTAGAAGAAAAAAACATAATTGTCCTAAGTACCGATATTACTACAGTTTTGCCATATTCCCAGCCAATCAATATGACAGACGTAAATGCAATGCAATGCACTGGAACATTATTAGTTACAATAACTAGCATATCATATTGACTGGCTAAGAATATTGTACTGCAATTACCAGTGACATACATACATACATACATACCGGTAGCAATAATAAACAATTAATACATTACATAATAAATAATTTAACCCGTGGAGCCCCGGCTAGTTTTGTAATGTTTGCGCACCAGAACCCGGCCGGTTTTCAAAAAATGGTTTTATTCCAGAAACAATAGCGAATGGGTTAGGAATGAAGGAAAAACCACGAAAAACCGCTCAAAAAGCTTAAAAAATGGTCCTACAGAGCCCCCGAAAACGGATTTTATAAGAGTAAAAAATTGAAGGCAATTATCCCAAAAAAACAGGTTATTGCGCGCTCGCGCGCACGCACGTGGACTTTGAGAGTTTTCAACCATCGGCACGGTTGCGTGGGATACGTATACAGTTCCCATACAAATCTGAGCCCTCTTGAGTGGCTACACCTGAGGTTACGGTCGGCGCAATTAGGGTGACGCGTCAGGCGCGTCTCTGGGGCTGTGCGTTACATACATCGCCGACGCGTCAGACGCGTCGCTGGGGCTGGACGGGTTAATATACATACTTGCTCCCAAAAAGAATGCCGGGATACGCGCTCGTGTAAACACCAGCTTTCTTAAATACAGTGAATGGAAATTTAATAAAATAAAAATAAATAAAAGAAAGAAAATAAAATAAAATAAAGACAGGAAAGAAAACAAGTCAATCACACACACAACCAACCAACCAACCACACACACACACACACACACACACACACACACACACACACACACTACCACCCACCCACCCACCCACACACACAGCATATGAACATAAACAGCATATAAATAAAATAACTGGTGAAACCTATGCAGGCAGTGTTGACTAACATGAGAATAGCTCTGAATTATTTAGATGAGATGTTAGCAAAAATAATGGGGACAATAATACGACCAAGACTGGAGTATGCAGCAGTGGTGTGGTCTCCACACCTTATAAAACATAATAAAAAACTGGAAAGAGTTCAGAGTTGCCACTAAGATGATAGCTAGCCTTAGAGACCTGCCATATGAGGAGAGATTGGAGAGGCTAAAGCTGCCAACGCTGAGGGAGAGGAGAGAGAGAGGTGACATGATCATGATCATGATCAGCGGCTCGCTTGGTGTAGTGACTAGCGTCTCGGACTTCCACCCAGAAGGCCTGGGTTCGCGCCCACGCTCGGCGCATTAAAGATTTTTCACAAGCACTGAGTCGTTACCATCCCTCATGAGCAAAGGGATGGGGTAGTAGTACAGGACCCCAATGGAAATACGCCTAATCGGCCTTATTGAGCTATCCTTAGCTAGCTTAGCATGCGCTAGCTTTAAGAACTATTATTATTATTATTAAGTGTGTGAAAGGTTTTGAGAAGATCGATAAGGGAGATTTTGTGGTGAGGGATGAGGGAAGGACCAGGGGTCATGAATGTAAGTTGAGGAAAGTTGTATGTATGTCTGATGTAAGAAAGTTCAGCTTCCCGTATAGAAGCATTGATTGTTGGAATAAGTTGGATGGGGAGGTGGTGGGAGCAAGAAATATCCAAACTTTTAAATCAAAATTGGATAAATGTAGAGAGACAGGACAACACGAGCTTAGGCTCAAATCCTGTATACTACAATTAGGTGAGTACACACACACACACACATATATGGAGTTCAATGCAGGGAAATGTAAGACTCTAGAAATGGGTAAAAGCAAGTACAGACCTAGAAAAGATTATAAACTAGGAAACGAAGTGATTCCCAAAGCAGAAAAAGAAAAAGACTTGGGGATAGAATTTAAGGATTAACATGTCTCCAGAAAGCCACGTAAATAAGATAGTGAGAGAATCACTAGCACTATTGGCAAATATCAGGATGTCTTTCAATTACCTTAATGAAAACACCATGAAGCAAATAATAACATCAATAATAAAACCCAGGATGGAATATGCATCTGTAGTGTGGTCCCCTCACATGAAGAAACATATCCACAAAATTGAGAGGGTACAGAGAGCAGCTACGAGGATGATCCCAGGTTTGGAAAATTTGGAGTACCAAGAGAGGCTCGAGAGATTAAATCTACCTACACTGGAACAGAGAAGGAAACGAGGACAGCAAATTCAGATATACAAATGTGTTAGAGGTATTGACAAAATCGACCAAGAAAACTTCATAGAGAGGGATGGAGGTGAGAGAACAAGAGGTCACAGCTACAAGCTAAAAGTGCCTAATAGTAAATCTGATCTGAAAAGTAAAAGATTTCCTCCCAACTCGATTAGTGGGTGGAACAAATTGCCAGCCGAAGTAGTGTCTGCACCATCAGTGCATAGTTTCAAAGCACGGTATGACAAACATATCTTAGGAGGCGGGAATTAACCCGGCAAGCGCGATAGGCCTCACGGAAGGCTTCCTATAGGGAACGCGATAGGCCTCACGGAAGCAGGACCATAAAAAAAGCTTTCCAAAAAAAAAAAGGGCCTATCAAAAAAAAAAAAAATTGTCTCTAGGTGAGATAATTCCCCTCCAGTACTCATCCATGTAAATCTCACCCACCCCCCTCCCCTCCTTCCCCACCTTATTCCCCCCTCCCTCCCCTCCTCAATTATCACCTATTTTCCCTCTTATTATCATCATTTATCGGTTATTTTTCTCTCCCGCGATAATGTAGCACAAGTGGGTTGCAGAAAAGATCGATATGTAACACCCAGACACCAGCCCACACCGCCCCGCTTGTCTCAGTTACCTCACAGACAGCGAGAGAGGAGGGTTGACTGTAGCTCTCTCTCGCCTGACATTACGACCGGGTGGCCAATATCTTCGTTTTTCACCACCCAAATGCTTTTCCCACTTATTTTAGCACTCTTGAAGGTTCATATATACATCATATATGTAAAATAAAAGCATACCGAAAACAAATAATGGTCTATATTGTAAATATAACAAATTCTGTCAGAATCCAAGGCTAGAAATACACAAATAACTACCCTAGCCCCTAGGTCTATTTAGCGCTTACCGGGTTAACGAGCATGCTCACTCCCGCAAATACAACTAGTGTAAGTACAACTAGTGTAAGTACACACACACTGGAAAATTATCTGCCAACCTAGTACATAATATTGATCTCGTCAAACAGCTCTTATACAACTGTGCTTTGGTCCTTATTATAAGATAATATATAAGTTAGAGTTAAGCTAAAAACTGTTCCTCTGTACATTTTCAGCCTACGGCTGCAATTATCAATAAACCGTTTATTATTATTATTATTATTATTATTATTATTATTTACATACATACATACAGTACATACATACAGTAAACCCCCGCCCTTTCAGACTAATCGGGGGAGACCCCTGTCAGAAAGTGTCAAAAGTCCGAAAGGGCTGAGTCTGAACTTCACACTGCTGAAACAATGTCCGAAGTTTATAAGTCCGAATACACATTCAGCTAACCAGACAAGTTCGAAAGTCGGCTCTTCGGTCCGAATGCGATTTAATTTTTCTCACCTTTCGGACAAATCCGAAAGGCTGAACCAAGAGTCCGAAGTTAAATGTAGTCCGAAAGTCTTGGAATTCCGAAAGGGCGGGGGTTTACTGTATATTAAAGACTATGATTTACACGTGTGCAAGTCAGTCTTTTTGTTCACCTTATAGTGGCGTTCCAGGCAGCTCGGTCTTTGGTCTCTTAATCAATCCTTAGTTGCGAGATCAGCCTGACAATGATGGGATTTGTCTAGGAAAACGGGCCCTAGTCTCTTCATCAAGGATTCCAAGTTCAGTATACAATAATAACTTAAAACATTTAAGAGAATATACACTGTATATTTTCATCACATCTGGCCTACTACAATACTGTACACCTTCCTCCTGAGATAACTGATACTGTACAAGTAGTGTTGCATATGTTTTTTCTCCAAACAGTGAAGTAGTGTTTGAATCTGATTCGGTCAGATGTGATTGGGGAGAGGGATCTATGGGGGCGAGTGTGCGAGAGTTGTTGTTGTTGTTCCCCACACTGTCTAACCAAACAGTCCCAAGGTCCCGAGCAAGGCCAAGGTCATAACCAAGTGCCCCCACAGAACCTTCCCAGCTTTATCACTAATAACAAAGTCCAGGTGACCGAAGCCACTCCCAGGTGAGGGGCTGAGGAGGGTGCAGAAATGCCCGGGACACCAAAGCCCCACCCAGGGCCCGTGCCCATTGACAATTATTAAGGGAAAGTTGAGGGGCAAGGGAAAAATGTGACACTTTAGCTCCCAGTCTGCCAACCTCTAGGTTGGCAGTAGAGAGGTCAATCCACGGAAGAGACGCCGCCACTTGAGATCTAGAAAATATATAAGCGAAAGGAACAGGCAGAGTAAGCTATGGGTATGGCAGACAATGCTCAACTCTTACTCTGATAGACCAGCCCATCACCACTGTGTGCGAGAGTGATAGGGTACAGGGGAGGATGGGGTATGTTAATGTCGGAGGTAGAGGGGTGAGAGGGAAACAAAGTGTTGCCGGTTCTTCTGTAATTTACTTTACGATTACAGTTGGTCCTCCGGTAACGCGTGTTTTGGAAACGCGGTTTTGGTGGCATGCGGTACACCCCAAATATCCAAAATGTTGCTAACACGGTCAATACTTACACTGGCGCGGGGTCCAGCTGGGCTCTGAACCTTTACTCCCGACTTTCGTAGCTCATATCTCTTCAAATATATGGCCTAACCAAGTGTTTATGCCTACCAGAGCTAGATATGATCGTTGTTGTGCGTTGGGTGAAGACTAAAACACCCTACATTGTGTAGTTATTGTGTGAGGTGAGAAATAATAAGACGGCGAGTTATGCGGGAATTCCAAAGCTACGATTTTCGTAATTTACCGATGCTCATATCTCTGCAAATAAATGGCCTAAACAAGTGTTTATGCATACCAGATGAAGATATAGTTGTCGCAGTGCGTTGGGTGAAGACTAGAACACCCTACATTGTGTAGTTATTGTGTGAGGTGAGAAATATGATGGCAGGATTTCAGAGCTTCGATCGAAAAATGTCGGCTACTGCTGTGACTCTCTCTCCTTAGCCTAGCTGCCTAGCCTAGACGAAATATTTATTCAGAGGTAAGAGTTGTTGCAATGGGCAAATCAACTCATTGCACATGTCAAATAACCTTTATAATTGATTTAATTATTATAACATAGCAGCTAGGCTTCTATGGAGAAAAAGTGGACTTTGTGGAAATCCCCAGAACACCAAGGTACCTTTAACATGTAAACATATGGGTTCGGTAACGCGGATTTTGCTAACACGGGAGGTAACCAGAACACATTGGCCGCATTACCGAAGGACCAACTGTATAATGTAAAATATAACTATATACTGTATACTGTATATTATATATCTATCTATCTATCAATTGCCTGACGCCGTGAGCCCCGAACGAACCGCCCCCATGCACCTCTGTCCCCAGTCAGTCGACGCCCCTCCTCCCAACCAGCACCGCCTTCATCCATATACTTCCTCACTCCATCCTTCCATCTCTCTTTCGGTCTACCTCTCCCTCTCTGTCCTTCCACCTCGCTCTAGTACACCTTCTAAAAAAATATTATATATATATATATATATAAAGGGCTGACCCTTTGTCAGAGTGAGGGTTGGTGTCCTCTACTTCCCATAGCCCCTTCTATCTTTTTCTCCCTCTGCATCTCTTAATTTTTTCAAATGGCGTAGGGATGCGGCGACCCCAACGTCCGCCATTTTCAGGTGCAGATAGCCTCCTCTGTGGTGGAGGGGTGAGAAATTTCCACCACCGCTTTGGCCTGCGAAACGTATTAGTCGGCTATAGGGGATCGGTGGCCTGGTATCCTTCTCCCCTTAAATAAATCTACCAAACAAACGAGACAGAGATAGAGGCGAGGGAACGCGTTCGTGGTCCCGGACCCTAAGAATAGGAGCTTTATATGTGTGTGGATGTAGTACGCATGAGAAGCGAGAGGACATTGGAAAGTTAATTGAAAGAAGGAAGTATGATTTGCTTGCACTGAATGAAACTAAGATGAAAGGAGAGGGAGAAGTGGATTTTGGAAACGTGATAGGTAGAAAGTCTGGAGGAAAGAGGGAGTGGCTATTATTGTGAAGGAGGAGTTGAAAGAGTATATAAAAGAGTGGAAAGAGGTGTCATCAAGGCTAATGTGGGTGCGAATGTGGTTTAAGGGAGAAAGGTGGGTTTTTGTAAGTGCTTATGGACCAGGATGTGAAAGGGAGTTAAACGAGGTGGAGGGTTTTGGGGAGGATTTGAGATATTATCTACAAAGGTTTGATGAAAATGAAAATGTTTTAGTTTTAGGGGACCTAAATGATAGGGTAGGAAATGAGCCTGTTGAGGGAGTTCTTGGTAGTTTTGGTGTGGATGGTGTAAACAAGAGTGGAGAAAGACTGAAAAATGTATGTAGAGAGTGCAGAATGAGTGTAGGTAATATGTTCTTCAAAAAAAGGCGTACACAAGTACTCACTCAACCCCACAATTTGCCGGAGGATAACAGGTTTTTCACAATACGTAGACGGAGGTCTTTAAAAAAAAAAAAAAAAAAAAAAAAGTACACATGGCATAGCCTTGTGAGGGGAGTGATTGTAGAGAGGGCATTGATGGGTTATGTGCTGGTGACAAAGGAAAGATTGTTTAGACTGCTGGGTGTGAATGTGCTGAGAGGTGAGGCGGAGGGTATGTCAAATCATTACCTGGTGGAGGGAAAGCAATGAGTTAGGAGTTACAGGAGAATGAGGGACAAGCGTGAAGTAAGAGAGGTAATAAAAGTTAGTAAGTTAAAGAAGAGTACAAAAGAGAGGGAGAACAAGGAAAGACTAAATGAAAAGTGGATGGAAGTGAGAGAGATGGAAGAGAGAGAAGTAGAGGTTGAAAGGCAACAGTTTAAGGAAGGAGTGAAAGTAAGTGCAAAGGTTGTAAGCGGTAAAAGGAAAGTAGGAGGCAGAGGTATCAGGAAGGGAAGCGAGTGGTGCAATGATACGGTGAGAAAGGCAGTTGAGAAGAGACTGTTTTGAGAGGGTTTTACAGGATGGTAGTGTTGAGGTATGGGAGAGGTACAAGGAGAAAAGGAGAGAGGCAAAACGGAAAATTAGAGAAGCGAAAAAAGATGCAAACGAAATGTGGGGTCAAAAGTTGAGTGAGAATTTTGAAGAACGAAAGAAGATGTTCTAGAATGAGGTAAATAGAGTAAGGAAAGGAGGACAAAAGAGGGAAGAGTCAGTGAACGATGCAAATGGAAAATTACTAGTGGAAGGAGTTGAAGTGAGGAAAAGATATGCTGAGCAAAAGATGCAAATGGAGAATTACTAGTGGAAGGAGTTGAAGTGAGGAAAAGATATGCTGAGTATGTTTAATCTTTGCTAAATGCAAGAGATGGAAGAGAAGCAGTGATTGAAGCAGTAGTTAATAGAGATAGGTTACCCAGGCCACCCAGGTGGCAGGGAATGAATGAAAGGATTGAGGAAAATGAGGTGAAAGAAGCAGTAAAACAAATGAGAGCGGGAAAAGCAGAAGGTTTGGATGGTATTGCTGTGGAGTGTATAAAGAAGGGTGGAGATGTGATACTAGATTGGTTGGTGAGACTTTTCAATGTGTGCTTTGTTTTGTCAATGGGACCAATAGACTGGAGGAGTGCATGTATTGTGCCGTTGTACAAGGGGAAGGGAGATCGGCAGGAGTGTTCAAGTTATAGAGGTACAGTATTAGTTTATTATCAGTGCTCAGTGGTTGGAAAGCTGTATGGCAGAGTGTTGATAGAGAGGATAATAAAGTGTATGGAAGTTGCAATAGGAAAAGAACAATGCGATTTTAGGAGGGGAAGAGGATGCGTGGATCAGATTTTTGCAGTAAGACAGTTATGCAAATAGTATTTAGTGAAGCATAAGGAGATAATTTGGGCTTTTATGGATTTGGAAAAAGCGTATGATTGTGTGGATCGTGAAGCAATGTGGAAGGTGTTAAGGATTTATGAAACTGGAGGAAATTTGTTAACACCTTATTGGCGGGCTAGGCGGTAATTAATATGTAGCCACCAGCGGGGTGTTTTTACCCAAAATAGGGCTGTTTACGTGATCATTTTCATGCCTAAATAAGACCCAGAGCATAAAACAAGTATCTATCCCTGAAAGGGCATAAACAGAGCTTTCCAATGACACCACAACGATCCTTGTATGACCGCTAGTTTTCTTGCAACAACCGCGCAACACGAGTGCAAAAACCATGTAATTCGGTACTTTCCCCATACAATTCACTATGTAGCGAGTGTGAGAGGGTGGAGGAGGGTGGGATTCATGTCAGTTGTTCCACCGCGGTGGTCTGAAGCAGTCATACGCTCGCTACTCTCCTGCCGCCACTTGTCTCTCTCTCTCAGCAACATTACGTGCTGAAAATGCCACACGACTTATGGTGTGAGTCGCCACATAGTCCAAATTTCTTTCACTCGACATATGATGCGGGCCGCCAGTTAAGGGTTAAAAGAAGTTAAGAGTTTCTATGAAGGGAACAAAGCGTGTGGTAGAGTAGGAAATGGCGAGTTGAGTGAATGGTTTGAGGTAAATCTAGGTTTGTGACAGGGTTGTGTAATGTCACCATGGCTGTTTAATATATTTATGGATGGTGTGGTGAGGGAGGTGAAAATGAGAACTATGGGAAGAGGATTGGGTTTAGTAGGAAAGAATGGTAGAGATTGGGAGTTGGATCAGTTGCTGTTCGCTGATGACACAGCGTTGGTGGCGGATTCTGAGGAGAAACTGCAGCGGGTAGTCAAAGAGTTTGGTGTGGTTTGTGGGAGGACGAAACTGAAGGTGAACATCAATGAAAGTAAAGTAATGGTGTGTAATAGGGGTGATCGTAGGGTGAATCTAGATGTGAGGCTGGATGGGGAAATATTGGAACAAGTAGAGTGTTTTAAATATCTAGGAGGAATGACAAGCAGGAGTGGAGGTATGGAAATAGAGGTAAAACAGAGAGTGTGTGAAAGAAGGAAGGTTTTCGGAGCAATGGGAAGGATGTGGAAGGTAAGAAATCTCGGAATGAAAGTAAAAGGTGCAATGTATAAAGGAATTGTTGTGCCAACAGTGATGTATGGGGCTGAGACATGGGCTCTGAAGGAAAAGGAGAGAAGAAAGCTGGATGTGATGGAGATGAGCTACTTGAGGAGTATGTGTGGAGTTACTTGTAGAGACAGATTGAGGAATGAAGAGGTACGTAGGAGAGTGGGGCAGCAGGAACATTTGTCGGCCAGAGTGGACAGAAGGGTGCTGAGCTGGTCTGGTCATGTTGAACGAATGGAAGATGAAAGGCTTACAAAGAGAATATGTGAGTCAGATACAAGGGGAGATAGAAGGGCAGGAAGACCCCCATTGAGATGGAGAGACTGTGTAAGACAAGCTTTGGATGATAAGAGGAATGACTATAGATCAGGCAAGGGAAATGATAATAAACAGGAATGAATGGAGAATGTTTGTGAATAGATGTGTTAACACGTGGTCATTTGGGGGAAGGGGTCGGGTGCAAGTTGGACTATATAATAGTCCATCAGGCGCCTGGCCTGGGGGAGACGGTTTATATGAAGGCTGCGCCTGGAAGTGTGGTGGGCGGGCTTGTGGTTTCGGCTCTGCTGCATGTCTGCCTGCTGAGATCGGAACCTCTCCGGGTGGTCGGGGGCCGGGGGAGTACTAGAGGGACCTTGGTGACCCAGGTCTCTGGGTCTTCTCCTGGATGACCTAGATGTGTATGAATTTGTATTCTGTTTTTGTGTGTTCATTGTTTTCAGTTGTGTTGTCCCTATTCGGGCTCTGTATTGAGTCCCCCCCCCCCCCCCCAAAAAAAAAAAAAGAAAGGTGGGGTTGGGCCTGAGTACAGTATATATATCGACCCTCGCATGGGCGGACCCCAGTTGACCGGACTTCGGTTTGTGCGGACCCAACAACCCGATGCGGACAAGCCCCCAAAAATCCGGACAAATCGGGCAAAAGACCGTTAATTTAAAAGTTGTCCGGTATTTGGCGGGTCGGGCGGTGACATGGGCAGGCAATTTCCCGCCGATGTAATCATAAGTACTGTACTATATATCTCTTATATACTTACCTTAATTCTTCATAATATTTCATAATAAACTTATATAAGTTCAAATGAAACATCAGTGTACCGGTACCATTACCGAAACACGTGTGTGTTATTGTTATGTCAGTTTGTGTGTGTGTTCTTGTGTGGCTATGTCGGCCGTATCAGTAGGGAGTCTAAACCCGAGTTATTTCTGTATGCAACAAAATTTGATTATAATTATATAATTACAGTATACAGTTTAGGTTAGTACATGTTAAAAATCATTGTATTTTTACTCTACAGTGGAGCCCCCATCCTAGCTGCTAATCGGTTCCGCAGAAATAGAGCTAGGATTGAAACAGCCAAGAACGGGGCACTGTTCTTATGGGGAAAATTCAATCGGTTCCGTGCTCATGCCAAAATTTGCGTCTTTTTCTATTTTTTGCCTATGAAAACATGTTTTATTGTACACAAATTAAATTGTATGCATTATACTGTATCATATAATACACCATAGAATAAGTTTTTAATAACTAGAAAAAAAAGGCCCAATATCTAAACAATTACCGCACTTTTTCCCAGTGTTAGGCTATGAAAACATGTTTTTTGTCTAGGCTACATCAAGTAGCCTAGGCCTAAATCTTATGCATTGTAAATAATAATGTAGACATGGCTAAATGACAGTCCTAACCATAAATACTGTAGATTGGGGCATTGTTTCTATCATGCGAAAATTTTTAGGCCTAGCCTAGGCCTAGGTTCTAAATTCGTCCAGCCACCCCTCAAGTACCCATTTCGCCCCAAATACATCCAATAAATACATATTATGAGGAAAAGACGTATAAATACGTATTATGAGAAGATTACTTACCACACAGATTTTATTATAAATCATTGTCATATTTAGCCTAGCCTAGGCTAACATCGTCTAGGCTAGGCATTTCAATCGCTTTCGTCCGACATGGACTGGTCTTTGCTCTGTGTTTTGAGCATGAAATTCCTTCATTGCTACCACCAGGCCAACCATCCCTATCACTAGATGTACTAGAGGTTATAATAAACGCGAGAGATAAGGGGTTCAGGCACAAAAAGCTTGCAAACGGTTGTTTTGTCAACACAGATACTAGCTAAACTGCAAGCGTCTGCTAGTGATGACGTCATACAAAGATGGCGGCATCTTGTGTATTTGACGATCGGATCTCGGATTCACTCAGATTTCGTCTCTAAATGGCAAGCACCTGGCAGATTCTTTCGTTATGTAAAAACAAAATTATTGTTTTTGTTTGTTTTCTAGTTTTATGTAGAGTTTTTCGTTATTTTTGCTATTTTTTGGGGTTTCGGCTGGGATTTTGATGCGAGAATTGAGGCTTTTGGCACGAGAATTGAAATTGGGAATATTTGGTGTGTGGCTCGAGAATTGAATCAGCGAAGACCGGTTTAGCGAAAATGGGGGCTCCACTGTATTTCCAATGTCCGGACTTTTTCAACGTGCGGACAAGGGTCCCCCCCTATTAGTCCGCACATTCGAGGGTGGAATGTATATATATACACAGTATATATATATACAGTAGTCACGCATCTCACGCATTTCGATCCCACGATTACGCATCCCACGGTACTATCCAATGGCTACCTCAATTATCATCCCACGAAAAACCACACGATTCCCACGGAGGCGCACCAACGCATCGTGGATAGCATTTGCTGGCGGCCATGTTGATGACGCGCTCCCAGGCTTCCCGCTCATTGTTCCTATTGTCCCCGCTCTCTCACGTGTGAACTACTCAAGGTTACCTGTTTTTTTTTATTGTGCTTACCCATCCCGCAGTCCGACTCACGAACAATGATGGCTTCCCAGGGTAGTGGGGGCCCCAGTGGGCCTAGTGGGGAAAGAAAGGAGCCACCTAAGCGACCAGGAAAGGCCAAAGAAGACAAAAACGAACATCATCGGTGTGGCCAAAAACTGAGGAAGTATAGTGTAGAAGAGAAGAAAAAGATTATACAAATGATCGAAGAAAGCTACAGAAACTGTGAGATAACGAAACGAATGAACTGTCCAGCAGGAACTGTAAGAATATTTAGGACGCCGAACTTGATGCCATGGACGATGATTTCACGGGCTTTGGCGGCGACGGTGAGGTGACGGAGAACGAGAGTGGGGCCACGGAGGGTGGTAACTAACATCCGCCTCCCATCTATCACCACATCCATCACAATAAGCACCTCATCAACTTTTCTAAGGTTTGTGTTTGTGTTTTCCTTACCTTTCTTTTCATTAAAGCAACTTACTTTGGATTATTGGCATGTAAAGTGAAGGTCAATAGTCGCCCGACGATAACCTCCAGTACTTTTGTAATCTTCCCCATTACTTTAATATTCCGCATCCCACGAATTCCGGTCCCACGGTAATATTTCGGTACCAATAAATCGTGGGATGCGAGATTATACTGTATATATATAATGTATATATATATATACAAATTTATAGACTGAGTGCTCCACACGAAGCACGGTTCCGGTC
Organism: Lithodes maja; assembly: GCA_037953745.1. Taxonomy (NCBI): domain Eukaryota; kingdom Metazoa; phylum Arthropoda; class Malacostraca; order Decapoda; family Lithodidae; genus Lithodes; species Lithodes maja. The sequence goes on from JBAKBP010032608.1 coordinate 17,112, forward strand.
TCACACATTATTAATATAATTCTACCACCTCTTGGAATGAAGAGATACGTAGGAGAGTGGGGCAGCAGGAACCTTTGTCGGCCAGAGTGGACAGAAGGGTACTGTGCTGGTACGGACATGTTAAGCGAATGGAAGATGAAAGGCTTACAAAGAAATTATGTGAGTCAGATACAAGGGGAGGTAGAGGTGTAGGAAGACCACCATTGAGATGGGGAGAAGGTGTAGTACTGTACAAGCGTTGGGATTTTTTTTATTTTTTATTTTTTTAATAAAATAGTTTAACCAGACCGAGTTCCCAAAAAGAACTTTCAAAGGGCTGGACCGAAGGATTAGATCAAGATGGATAACTAAACAAGATAAGATAGATAGATACAGAAGGGCAGGAGGTGAACAAATCTAGGAAGGTGAAGACACAGACATTATTCGCCATTTCACCAGTTCAGCTGGACCAAATGAGCTCTACAGCAGAACTCTTATAGGACAGGGCTGAATGATGAGGTAAGAACTGCTACACTGCAGCACCAACGAAGAAGTGATCAAGGGCGAAGAATGAGAGATCAGGACTACGGAAGAAAAAAATCACGGCGAGAAAATAAATGCACTACTGGGGGGAATCGAGTCAGCTAGGCCGCACCAGCAACCGAAGAGACAAATCAGGTCAGGAGCCAACAACCTAGCCAGGCCAGGGTGGCATATAATAGCTGGTGCGCGGCAATGGCGGGAGGCGGACGCATTTTTTGAACTCCGGCATATTATCATGGGCACGATTAAATAACACGGAATTTCGAGTGCATACAGAGCTAGCGAGGAGAAGAAGGACTTGTGAAGTGTTTGGAAGATAAATTGGTGTGGTGGAGGGGTGATATATATTGTAATAAGAGTAGTGTAACAACGGGACAGCTGGAGTTGTTGAGATTTGTTGTGATTGTAAAAAAAAATGGCGGATGGAATTGCGGGAATTTCGGAGACGGAAGAAAGGCTAGAACGGTTTTGTGGGTTTAGGAGTACAGATAAGAAGTTAGAAGAGGTTATTAATGTTGTGAAGGATGTGGAAGAGTGATACGGAGAAGTGGAAGGGGGACATTGGGGAGAAAGTTAAGATACTGTGTGAACTATGTGGTGTGTCAGTTGGGGCTGGGAATAGGCCTAGTGAAGGAAGCGAATGTAGGCCTATTTCGGAAGTTAATAATAGCCAAGAGATGGTATTAAAAAGGGTAGATGAATTGGGAGCAGAGAATATGGCATTGAAGGAGCAGCTGAAGGAATACATAGGACGATTCAAGGAAGTGAAGGAGTCAACTGCATGTACGGTGGTAGGTGAACAGAAAGTTAAGGCTTTGGAGGATATTGTGAAAGAACAAAAGGAAGAAATTAATAAGGCCAATAAAAGTTTTGAGAGTGCAGTCGTAGGTGTCATGAAGAACAAGGAGAGTGTCGTGAGGGAGGCCATGGACAGGGATAGGGGTGTAATCATGCATGGAGATTTAGAGGCTCATATGAATGATAATGGAGTGAGAAAAGTGAGGGATATGGAGAAAGTGAAGGAGGTCATAAAAGGTGTGGATGTGGATGGGAAGGGCAGGTGGAGGAAGTCAGTAGGATAGGTAGATATAGAAGGGGGGAGACGAGACCTATAAGAGTACAGTTTAAAACCAGGGCAGTGGCAGAGACAGTGACAAATTTTAGTTGGAGGCTAAACACAAATGAAGAGCGGAAACATATAAGACTAAAGAAGGATTTGAGCATAGAACAAAGAAAAAAATTAAGGAATTACAGGAAAAGGCTGATAAGGATAATGGAAAGTTGGGTGAGGAGGATAAGAGAAAGTTTTTCTGGAGAGTGAGGGACAGGAAATTGAAGAAGTGGTTTGTACGAATAGAAGGGAGAAGGAGATCAGGGAGGAAAAGAATGTGATAAAAGTTGTGGCGGAGGGGGAGAGCAGGGTGGAGGTGTCTCGGGGAGAGACAGGAGACGAAGCTGCAGACCCAGTAGTGCTAGGGGGGGAGTAGGGTACGGACAGGAGCGGGATGATATAGTTGCTGAAGGAATAGTAGAAAGATTAAGGATTATGTTTAGTAATGTTGATGTGTTTACCCAGGACAAGAAAAGAGAACTGATGTGTAGGTTGCAGGATGAAGAGGAAAAACCTGATGTCATAGCCTTACAGGAAGTAAGACCAAAAACTGCTAGAATTGAAAGGGAACTGGTGGAGTATAGTTTGGAGGGTTTTGAGTTGTATGAGAGGAATGCTATTAGAGCAGAGGTTGGAAGAGGACTGTTTATTTATGTAAGAAAAGAGCTCAAGGTAAATGAGGTGGATTTGAGACAGCAGTATTGTGAGCATTTGTGTATTGAAGTAAAATGTGCAAGAGGGTCAATTCTAATTGCCTCTATATATAGAAGCCCAAATAATAGTAGGGAAGAGGATGATAACCTACTGAAAGCAATGGAGGAAATAGATAATAGAGAACAAATATAAGATATTGATTGGAGATTTCAATTTGCCAAGGATCAACTGGGCAAATTATACTACTCCAACGGGACAGTGTAGCCTGGAATACAAGTTCATAGAGAAAGTGGGAGATTGTTTTTTAACGCAACATATTACAGAGATGACAAGATACAGAGATGGGATGCAGGGGAGTGTACTTGATTTTATATTTAGTTAATGAGGAAGATATAGAGGAAGATGTCAATGTGGATAGCCCTATAGGTCGTAGTGACCATGCCTGTATAAGTTTTAGTTGCAATATTAAAACAGAGAGGGATAATAGAAGCAAACAAAAAAAATATACATGTATGATAGAGCAGATTATGAGCTGCTGAGAAGGTGTTTGGACATTGACTGGGAGGAGTACTTGAACGGGGAAGACGCTGAAGGAATGTGGAGGAAGATTACAGTCAAACTGGAGAGTGCTATATCCAAATGTGTACCAGTAAGAGAATATAAGGATAAAACAAAATTGAGGAAAAGAACGAACCCAGAATTGCCAATGAAAAGAAAGCTTTGGACATTGATTAGAAGAAAGAAACGTTTGTGGGAAAGACTAAAATTGTTAAAAAAAGAACAATGGGTCTAGTATAGAAACTAAAGAAGTGGATTTGGAATGCAGACAAATACTGTGAACAAAAAAATAAGGTGGGAGACAAGGAGGGATAGGAGAGGGAAAGAGAGATGGCAAGAAATGTGAAGGATAATCCAAAAATATTCTGGAAGTATATTCAAGAAAAGAAGAGTAGGTATCCCAGAACTGATAGAAGACTTGGATGATATGAATAGAGCAGAAACTGATAAGGAGAAAGCAGAGGTGCTGGGGAAATACTTTGGGGAGGTACTTACAGTGGAGTCGGATGATGCAGTGCCTACTATTCCCATCAAACAGGCACCAGCACTAGAACTAATAGTTTTCCCATGCTAGAATAAGGCGCGCTATAGGAAAAATGAACTGATGTAAGTCCCCGGGACTGAATGGGATACATCCAAGAATCATAAAGGAAGGAGGTGAGATGTTAGTAGAGCCATTAAAAATGTTATTTGAGGTATCTTTTAATACAGGACAAATCCTGTGGTGATGGTGAGTGGTGATGGGCTGGTCTATCAGAGTGAGAGCTGAGCGATCTCTGCCATACCCATAGCTTACTCTGACTGTTCCTCTTACTTATATATATCTTCTAGATCTTGTGACGCACCCAGTGCGTGGCAACGCAACCTGATTGTACTCCTTGGTACTCCACTGTACCGCCACTGTGTGGTACCGCTGTACCGCTGTACCGTGCTGGCTGCTTATATTGAGTGTGACAACGTATAACTATGTTCTTTGTATCTCTGCAAAGGTCTCGTCATGTGCTAACCAGTGGTGGGTTTTGTTTTAAGCCATGTCGAGACCTTCCATTTAATATGTAGTATCAATAGAGAAGTTGATAGATAAGACAATAGGAGTTCAGAGAGAGAGAGAGTGAGTTAGTTTTCAGAGCGAGAGGGTAGCAACGCGCCACGCTGCCGGAGTGGTGGTTGCCAGACGTATGGACCGGTTGGCAGCCTTGCGCTTATAGCTAGGTGCGACAGGGTTGGTAGTCCATTGCCGCCTGCCTATGCTGCCTGGGTTGCCCATGTTGTCGTACTGCACATTGCCTGGAGGCTCGCTGTGTGTTCCATGATCAGGTTGCCTAGAACCTTTGAGATTCTAACATCCCTTGCCCTCTCTCCCAATTTCTCACGGTTGCACTCTTTCTCTCTGACGACATTACTCTCATTTCATTCTTCTCTCTATTTAAATGCATACCCTTCCCTTGAGGTCCTAAAGGAGTTTCAGCACTCACCTCTCGTATTACTCTTAGGACAAGCATATATTTACATGTATTAGATTTAAGGGGTTAATGTGAACAGCGATCTTCTTGATGAGGATAGTTGGTGAACGTTCTACATGTTCACAAGTTATATGCCCAGCTCATCATCCAATTTGTGACTAGACTAGTGCCATGTGTAAGAGCCCGACCATGCCCAGGAGTTGTCTGTAGAGGGGCGAGGACTTAGCCTTGATTTGCCTACCGAGCCAGGAGCGAGTGCAGTACCAGAGACTACAGCTCGCTCGTAGTGCCGGTATAGTAGAGTAACGTAATTTATCTGTCCTTGTGTTCTCTGCAGTCTTTTCCTGGGTTCTCGCTTTCGGTGCTGGGACTCGTTGTTCCTGTGACTTGGCCTGCTAGCTAGAACACATGGGGATGATGAGTGGGTGATATCTTTATTTTACTATGCATTGCAGCTCTCTTTAAGTTTATGTATGTAACACTTTACAATACACATTACTCACACACAAGACAACACTATTAATACTTTCATGTATCAATTAACTGCACTGTCGTTTTGCTGCTGTGTCCGGAGTTCTGTTGCGTAGGGCGCATACGGACTCAGAGGGGAGACAGAGTGAGAGAAGCGAAGTAGCCTATGCGGTAGTAGGCTACCGGCGCAGTACTGTTGCCTGCAACCTTTAGTTATTCCAAGTATAGATTCATTCTTATAATAAGTGACTACTATTTATGTTCCTTCCATGTGTATTATTAGGTATCTACTGGATCATGAACATCTTGTATGCTACATGCTAGTGCATGTTAGTAGGGGACAGTTATTCTAGTGCACGCGCTTTCAAGTAGGCGTGTACATTTGTCATTTAGCATTTCACTGTCATACCTTTAGCCTGCTTCTATTCTACATTATTAGAGGCTTAATATTAACGTAGTTTCTTGAGTATTGCATTTCTTTAGTAATAACGTAACCTATAAATGTCTGAGGGAGTTTAGCCTCATAGCCTACCCCTGTTGTACACTTTCGCCGAGTTAAGGTACCTCGTTACCATAGACGATAACTCTGTAGGGCGTTGGTGCTTTTGTTGTCTGGAGCATATAGTATTTGGGACTGGAATCGAGCGTGTCGTTGTCACATAAGCCATTTCTGTCCTACGATCAAGAATCCCGAATATGTATTGCCGATCCAGCCGTAACAAAATGGCGACCTTGCACAAGATTCAGTAGTATCCTATCACATGTTTTTTGGAGAACTATTCTATGCTACCTAGTAGAGCTGGCTAGAATTTTCTTGCATATTGGAGGAATTTTTATTGTGTCATTATGGTATTGGTGGACTTGCAGATTGTTTCGTTGGGGGTGTCTAGAGTAGAGTCATTCAAGCATCTTTAACATTTTGTGAGTCGAGACTGCAATTAGTAATAAGCACTTCTTTTTTTTTATGAACAGCAATTGTATAACCAGCACTATGTCTAATGACTCATCATTTACGGGGGAGGATAACACGGTACAGCCTAGTAACCA
>JBAKBP010032609.1:0-22936 GCA_037953745.1 Lithodes maja
ATAACATAATACAAGGCAGCTGAAAATACCGAGATGATAATATTTGAGTACTTTCAACCCCAGTCCAATTTCCGTAATTACACTCCATTATAATAATGGCTCGATATTGGCTATTTGCTGAGATATTTAACATTAGCTTGATGTGTTCTGATTCTAATACTGCTTATGGAATTCATAGGGGAACGAGGTAATGGTGTTCTTGACAATACATATATATCTGTATGATAAGTATATTTGTTTAAAATAATTTGCTGAGAGATTTTTCATTAGCTTTGCCTATTGTCTCCTTCATACGCATAGAACACAAATATATACAACAATCTGTGTCTATGGGCATTGTCATAAAACATATACCATAAGCTTAGTACTGACAAACGCGAAGGGTAAACCAGATTCGTCCTTGGTCTAGACAGTTTTTGGGCTGTCGGTAAATATTCACAGGATATAAAGCAGAGGTAATTTAACCCAATTCGTAATAATATATTTTATTAATTTCACTCCCAACACCAACCACCTCCCAATGACATTTATGAAAGCATGTGATCCTACCTGGCATCGAACCAAGGTTACCACATACAGATCTTAAACACTAACCATTACACCATCAAAACAGTTATACTTTAAGTACAACACATGACCACGATTGCTATCCATTTATCGAATACTAAATATTAATCTAATCATATACTGTGCCCAACTGCACTATGAATAGCCTAATGCTTAATGATTGAAGATAAATAGTCCTATACGTGATTGGAGAACTTAATGATATAGGGCCAGATACAAAAAAACGAAGAGCGGCCTTTTGTGGTCACAATTCATCTGTAAATAGAAATTATTTGACGTCCACAAATATTACATTACAATAAGAAATACAATTATGGCTTATTATTCATGAATATTCAGTGGGTCAGGGTTTTTTAAGGGACATATGTCATATATGTGTTGGTGTTCTCAAAACCGATATTTAATTGTGAGATTGGACTCTAGTATTGTGGAGAGAGAAAGAGAGAGAGGTGCTTTTTCAATGGAATTATTTCATCATCAACAGTATATTGGTTATATATATTTATGTTATATATGCTCATATATGTAATTATTGAGTGGTATGTGTATCTTACTGTTTCTTGGTGACAGGGTGTGTATGTGAGAGTGTGTGTGTGAATGGGTGGGTGTGAGACTGACCGATAAAATGAAAGAGTGAAAGAGCAAACAAGGAATGTGAAGGAATTACTTGAAGTAAATAATAGCAGGGAGGAGAGTAAGCAAGCAGAGTAATTGAGCAAGATCATTGTTGGCCACTCTTTCCACTTACCACCTGCCTCCAGCCACCCGAGGTCTGGGCTGGAGGTTCATATTTACCTTGCCTTTATATTTTACCACTTGACTTACACCTCAGTTAAACTTTCTAAGCTAATAACATATTTATGGTGGTTGTTAGAGTACAATGGAAGGCATATTTGAATTAAGATGTGATTCAAATGATGTGAAGTTGATGAGAATGGTGTTAGATATGATGTTGATAGTGAGGGCGATGTATTTGTAAGGTGTTAGTAATTATGCTGGAGTATTATTAATGTTGAATTTAGTGACAGTTGCTATAATTGTTATATTGATTATTGAAATTAGGATATTGGTGATACTTATAGTAGTGAAAAGAGAGGTACTCTATCTATTGCTAAGGGCTTTGATCCCTAAGGAGTTGACTAATAATAAGAGAGAGAGAGTGAGTGAGTTTGGAGAAAAAGAATAGTAGTACGAGTGAAATAATAATTGTGCCAACATTCCTCTGGTGTGAGTGTTGTTGCTTCAAGTTACTTCAGAAGTTGAGGTTAGACTTTCCTGAGGGAGACCTCACGTCTGCTGGGCGAGGCAAGTGAGGAGAGAGGGAGAGATACAGATCAAGTGATATGTTAAGATAATGTAGGAGTAGAGACCAAGTGCAGATAAAAGAGGAAGGAAAGGAGAGAGAGACAAGAGAGAGAGGGAAAGTGAAAGTCAAGAAGACATGAGCGAGACACAAGGAGAACACGAAGGCAGAGGGGGCCGATACAAATATAACGGTAAACGAATACACATACAGTATATATATATATATATATATATATATATATATATATATGGCAGAGTGGTCTTGCCAATGGACCCGGGTTCGAATCCCAATATGTCAATGGGAAGATATTATTGGGATGGAATTTGTGCTGTACCTAGTAGTATCAGTGCATTACCACAGCACACCGAAATGCCAAATAAATACCCTCACTGTTCCCTGATTAAATAGTATTGTATGAATATTCCCATATTAAAAAATATGCTAGAGGAGGGCAATGCCTAGTGAGTTTATTGCTCAATAGGTGGCGCTCTGCGAATGAGGTCCGAGCCTGGGGGATGAGACTGTGAAGCACAGAGGCGGAGCAGCTTCATAGATGGAGTTGCTTCGCATGTCTCACTCCCTAGACTGGAGCAAGACCTCACGGGCCTCACCGTGTTCAGCGGTAGAGTGTAAAAGCTATCAACCTATGCCCGAGAGGGAGGAGTTGGAATATAAAAAAACAAAATATATATATATATATATACAGTACCGGTATATATAATATACCGGTATATATATAGTTATGTTTAGATATATATACAGTATATATATATATACCTGTATATATATATATATATATATATATATATATATATATATATATATATATATATATATATAGTATGGTGGTGAGATAGTGATCGAATGGGTATGGAAAATGTGCAAACTAGCATGGGAGAAGGGGAATGCACCCGATGACTGGAAGACTGGCATAATAGTCTCCCTATATAAGTTCAAAGGGGAAAGAGGAGTGTGTGGTAACCACCGAGGAATATGTCTTTTAAGCGTAGTAGGGAAGGTGTACAGTAGGGTAGTGACTGAGAGAGTGAGAGTGAGAACGGAAAAATGGATAGGCGACGAGCAGGGAGGTTTTAGGAAGGGAAGAGGATGTGTAGATCAGATTTTTACCCTGAATTGTGTTGTGGAGAAATATCTGGAGAAGTAACAAAAGGTGTATGTTGCCTTTATGGACTTGGAGAAGGCGTATGACAGAGTGGATAGAGAAGGCATGTGGAAAGTACTTAGAATATACGGAGTAGATGGCAAGTTGCTGAAAGCAGTGAAGAGCATGTATGAGGGTGGAAAGGCGGCAGTACGTGTGGAGAATGAGCAGAGCGAGTTTCTTTTACCCGAGTGTTGGGTTGAAACAGGGGTGTGTGATGTCCCCGTGGTTGTTTACTGTATATATGGATGGAGTCATGAAAGAAATACTAGGAAAAGCAGTGGATGTTTGTGTATCGCTGAATAGGGAGTGAAATGAGTGGAAGCTGCCTATACTGCTGTTTGCGGATGATACAGTTCTAATGAGCGATAATGAATGGGAGTTGCAGGGTCTGGTAAATGAGTTTGGAACAGTGTGCGAAAAAAAGAAATTTGAAGGTAAATGCGGAGAAGAGCAAGGTTATGGTCTTCGAAAGGGGTGAAGTCACAGAATGTGAGGTGAAGTTGAACGGTCAGGCTATGGAGATCGTCAGCTCTTTTAAGTTTCTGGGCAGTGTGTTGAGTAAAGATGGGACTATGGATGAAGAAGTGCGGAGAGGGTGCAACAGGGGAAGAGGGTTGTAGGAATGTTGAAAGCAGTAACAAGAAATAGAGTGGTCAGTATGGAAGTGAAGAAGTCCTTGCATGACAGTGTGGTAATCCCGACACTAACTTCCGGAAGCGAAGAATGGACGTTCGGGAAGAGACTCAGTATAAATATTTGTTTATGATTTTATTTTGTATCTCGATCAATGAGTATTGTACAGTACAATCAGCGACGATTCATATAATATATGAATCGTCGCCGAACTGCATAACCAAAGCTAAAATAGAGGGGAATTAATCAAATTATGATTTATTCCCCTCTATTTCAGCTTTGGTGATGCAGTTCCTTTATCCTATATAATATGAAGGTGAATCTTCCTATATGACATTTTCATCTATCCATTGATCTATCTCTCCTTTTATTCTCCTCTCTATATATCCACTACCAGTCCAGCCAAGCCCCAGAAGGCCACATACTCCCAGTTAGTTGGACCAAGCTAAGAGGATGAACTTGACGTCTTTGTGGTGTGGTCGGTTAGTGTTGGAACTTGGTATCAATAGGAACTTAACCCTTTGACTGAGAGAGACCTTCCCTAAGCTTCATAAAATGGTCCCATGTTTCTCATAATATAATAGTGTCACTAGTTCATTGCTCAGTAGATGGCGTTCTGCGAGTGAGGGTCCGAATCTAGGAGTGAGACAGTGAAGCGCTAGGGCTAGGCAGCTCCAGAGATGCTTCGAGGCATGGGCGGGCAACCGGACCGTATCTTGCGAATGCATGATAGCGGGGGCTGGATGCATCTCAAAATGCATCACATGTCTCACTCCAGCTGCAGGTAAGCTTTGAGGAGCCAGTTGTATAATTATTGTTCTCACCCGGACCTTGTTTCAGGAAGTGCTAATAATAGTGTGGGTGGTTTCCGTGTAGTTAATCCCTTTCAGAACTGTTGCCATTTAGATATTCTTCATTTTGTAAGATATACTGTATATCACATATTGAAGGGGTTTAAGCTACATTGGGTAACTCCTCCTGTACATTAGTATATTACTTTGTTGTGTTCTGAAAAGTGTTAATGGTTGAGGTGTCGAAATCTGTTTTTCTCTCACACGCTCGCTTGTTTTTTAGATAGTGGTAATGATGATGTGGCCATTTGTAATATACTGTGGCTGCCTGAGGCTTGCACAGCTTGAAGGTTTTGTTTTCTACCTCGCACAACCGTGTGTGTGTGTGTGTGTGTGTGTGTAAAAATATAAATAAAATCATTTACCGACGCCACTACGAAAATAGCCGATTTATCCAATATAAGAACATAAGTCAGCCCCAGTTGTTTTGGGGTCCCATGGTGCCTCACCCTCTGATACTCACACACAGATATTTGAAGACCCACACATTTACTAACACACACACACAAATACTCCTATCCCCTCTCCTCACACTCATTTAACCCTCTGGCCCGGACTGCCTTTCTAAATGACTGAGCTCGTATCCGGGCGATCTGGCTGAAAAGTAAGACTCGTAAACAAAGGCCTATCTCCCTTAATACAAGAGATACATTAATCGAACATATAATGAAATGTTTGCCTTACCTTGCTGTGTAGACTAGCGTTGAGTAGAGCTCTCTAACTCAACTGGTTCCGGAGTCATGGCGATGTTAGTGGAGGTAACTTTTGCCGCGTATTTACCTCAGCGCGTCCGAACACTCAACCGCGTCCCCGGCTACGACGCCCTGTTGCACTCGTCGCCCCACTCGCAATTATGCCGGGAAGCGATTTGATTGTTTTATTGTGTATTATGCCATTTATTATAGTTATTATGTTATTTTCACTCAATAAAGTTATTTTTATGAAGTTATTTGTGTCTCTGTCACTTATACTTAGTTGTATTGTTATTATTATGAGTAGTTGTTGTTGTTGTTGTTGTTCCCCAAGCTGCCTGGCCGAACAGCCCCAAGGCCCCGAGCAAGGCCAAGGCCATAACTGAGCGCCCCCACAGAACCCTCCCCGCCGACCACAATAAAGCCTGGGTGACCGAAGCCACTCCATGGCGGGGAGCTGAGGAGGGTGCGGAAATGCCCGGGAAACCAAAGCCCCACCCAGGGCCCTGTGTCCCTCAGCAATTATGAAGAGAAAGTTGAGGGGCAAGGGAAAATTGTGAAGCTTTGGCTTCCAATCTTGGTAGATTGGGAGGTCAATCCACGTTAGAGATGCCGTCACTTGAGATCTAGAAATATATAGGTAAAAGGAACAGTCAGAGTAAGCTATGGGTATGGCAGAGATTGCTCAGTTCTCACTCTGATAGACCAGCCCATCACCACATGACTAGAACCCAATCCTCTCAGCATCAGCTAGGAAAGGCCCTAGAAAGCCGCCTTTGGCGGGGGGATAGCTTCCCTATTTCAACCCTTTTCGGGGTTGGGCACCCGCCGCTATTATGAGTAGTTATTAGTATTTATACTGGACTATGGTAATTGATAGTGTCATTTTAACTTTTATGTATTGTTAGGTAAGCTAATAATATATATAGGGTCACGTTCACTTGTTATGAAGGCATTTATTATTACTTATGTGTGTCTCTCTCACTTATACTTGTTTTATCATTATTATAGTGTCACTTTCACTGGACTATGATAATTGATAGGGTCATTTTCACTTGTATGTAGTGTTAGTTAAGCTAATAATATATACTGTATAGTATCACTTTCACTTTTTCATATTGTTATGAAGGCACTTATTATTACTTATGTGTGTCTCTTTCACTTATACTTAGTTTTACTATTACTATTAGCCTACATTTTAGAGGGTGTCACTTTCACTGTCATTGTCACGGGCACTTCAATAATCGATTAGAGTGTGAAAGTCGTTGAAGCACCGTCCAGCGCACAGTGCCACTTGACACTCGAGGCATTCCCATGATGTTTTGCTCACTTTGTGGGGTCTGCGAGTTGTGTGGCTGCACACATGGCACCTCTTCTGACTCCTACCATTACTTCCGGGTGCTTTGAAAGGAAGGGGTGGAGCTGGTGCTTCCTGAAGAAGTTGGCACACCCCGTGCGGTCCAGCAGGCCTGGTCCTTGTAGTGGTCTTCCAGGTTCCGCATATTTAGCCAGGAGCTCAAGTATCACCTGCTTGTGGAACTTCCACAGGGACTTGTACTTCTTGGTTCCGGGAGTCCATAGACGGTAGATGTTGTAGGCATTGAGGGCCAACATATCTACCGTATGCAGAATGAACTTCTTACACCACCTGCAAGATGTTCGCAGGCAGTCGATGAAGCCAATCTGCATGTCGGACATGTCGACGAGGTGCATATTTAGGTTGTAGTCCAGGACAGCAGCTGGTTTCTGGACGGGGTTTTTGGTTCTTCGGTCCGCCTTCCCTGTGGCAACCATCTCGGCCTTGTGGCATGTAGTGAGGAAGTTGACCTTGCGCTGGTCATGCCAGTGGATGGAGAGGATGGGGCCACTCTTCTTGTGGAAGATGTCCATCTTCTTCGTCTTGGTTGGGTAGGCTGGCATGCCTCTCCTCTTGGCCTTGACTGTGCCGACAGTTCCGGTCATGGAGGTACTTGGTTAGGATGGGCGGTGTGTAGTAATTGTCGGTGTAGAGAATGTGGTTCTTATGGAAGTGTTTCTCCATCATTCTCTGCACGACAGCGCCGCCAAATCCAATCTCGGGGTCAGTCTCAATTTCCCCACCACTGCTGCTGTAGACCACAAAGTCCAGCAGATATCCCGTCTTGCAGTCGCAGAGGACTAAGAGCTTGATGCCGAAGCGGTGTCTCTTGGACGGGATATACTGCCTGAAATGCAGCCTACCACGGAACAGGCCCAGAGACTTATCCAGGCACATCTTTTGATATGGAATCAGGTATGTGGTAAACCGATGACGTATCATGACATACAGCTTCCTGATCTTCCATAATGAGTCAGGAAAGTAGACTGCCATGTTGTTTGTCAGGTGGAGATAGGAGAGGATGTCAAAGTACCTGTCCCTGGAGATGTACTTCCCAAATGCTGGAGTCGTGATGAGGTCGGCAGTGATCCAGTAGTCTGCCAGAGCGTGCTTCCTGATATGTGTCATCAGCATAGTGAGTGCCAAGAACACATACAGTTCTTCCAGAGTGACAGCTCTCCATGCCACCATCTTGGCACTGGTCTTCTTGCCAAGAAAGTTGGCACAGATCTCATGATGGTTGTTGGTCTCCTCGACGAGGTATTACATGACTTCATTGTCATAGAAGCCACAGAAAAGTTCAATGGGGGTAGTATTTGGGCCACATGGATATGCTGGTGACACCCCGGAACCAATCTGCTGCTCGTCAAAGGCAGGACAATCTGGCTCAAAATCCGCCCCATCTGTCCACACAAACAAGTGGAATGAGGGCGCACGTGCAGCTGGCACACGCCCTTGCCCACGCGGACGCCCTGGATGCCCACTCCCACGCCCGGGGGCAGCGGCGTCGTCAGGCTGAGCCGCACGCCCACAACCTCGCCCTCGTCATGTCGGGACTTCCTCCTCTTCCACACCCTCTTGCTCCTCAGGCGATGTCAGGTCATCTGGGGCAATGTTGGGGTCGTCAGCATCTTCTTCAGAGGACATTTCAGGTGAAGAAGTAACCGGGCGTCGGCGGCGGGAGGCTGCGGGAGGTTGAACAATGGGAGCCTCAGCCTTGGTAGTTGGGCTTCTCCCCTGCAAATAATGCCCTATGATGCGGGGCCTGTGGTGGCACACTGTGGGAGGACAATGCCACCCCCTAGTACCACTTGTAGAGGCCCTTTGCACATCCTGAGGGAGAGATGAAGCAGAGGGCTGTGGGTGACCCGCGCGGTGTCCCGGGTCAAGGCGTCGTGACAAAGGAATGCGGGTGGTTGCTAGACCAGGGTCGGCGTCACTATCATTATCTTCGCCTTCCCTAGCCTTTTCTGCTGCCCTACGTGCTTTCTTGGCTGCACTTTTCACACAAGATTGTTTGTAAAAGTATTTACCCTCTTTCAAGGTCGTACGGGCAGGCAAAGAGGAAGGCCCTGGGCTAGGGCTAGGCCTAGGGTGACCACACAGTGATGGCCACAGGGTAGGCCTAGGCTCTAGCACACTCGGAAGTTCGACTGCACCTTCCTGCAACACTTCACATCAGGATCATCACTACTATCCCCTCCCTCAAACAAGTCACATTGTCATCATCCCCAAACCCCACAAAATCATGGTCTTCACTTGCACTAGTAATAAACTGTTCTTTATCAATTAAACTTTCACCACTGCTTTCTTCAATGGCAAAAAGTTCTCTCTGTATAGAACTATCACTCAACAATACCTTCGCTTTCTTGCGTTGAGCCTTTTCCTTGCTTGCAACAGGCGTAGATGTAGCGAGCGGGGTAGCACTGGGGTGCGCGATTCGTTGCACAGAATCGGACGCATCGGAATTAATGATTTCACTATAACTCGCCATGGCGGGCACGTGGGAACTGATAACGGTAATAGTTGAGGCTTGGTGGTGCTGCGATCGCCCCTGCAAAGTAAATTTTCACCGTGCAAATTTCAAAGCACGCTTTCAAGCATAGGGATTTTAAAAGGACACCCGGGCTCCGGCCCATCTGCCGCACTGTCATTTTAAAATGACACCCGGGCCAGAAGGGTTAAATAAGGGAACTCGACGAAAGAAAAACATTCATAACTTCAACATTGCATGTACCACTTATGCTTGGCCCATTTTCAATGCTTTTCCCCGCCGTGCACCGAGACTTAGCCTAATGGAAGAGAAACAAAACTGAGTGTTTGGGTCGGGGTGATGATGGCTGAAGAGTGGGTTCCTGACCGTAGAGTTTACAGCTATATTTTGGCCACGATTTAAAGTTTCCTAACATTATTTGTGGATGCCACAAAAGTACGGTCCGGAAGATTTGCGTTCTTTATTAGTGAGAACACAAACACACACGCACACACACACAAGCACAAACACAACGATTGTAAGTCTTGTAGGTAGTAGTTGCAGGCAGTGTTGTCTGCCCGTGGTCACGCTGATGCATCACCTCTAGTACATTCCATCTGCCTGCCTCTGCATCAGCTGGTCCATGATCCTGTTGCTAGCGGTGCGGAGGTGGTAGTGGGGCAGTTTGGGTTGATCAGGTAGTGTCCAGAGAAACTTGTCCAGTTGATATTTAAATTTCTCAAGACTTAGTTCAGTCGAGCCACGCAGATATCTGGGTAGGGCGTTAAAGAGAAGAGGCCCTCGTGTCGCAAAGGCGTTCTCTTTGAGCGTCTTAACCCTGGTGACTCTTCTGAGGTGTACCCGCTGTACGTGGCAGAGACAGCCCCAGTTGTTAATGGATGTAAAAACGTATATTAAGGTTGTTGGTTGTGATGCCAATCAACATTGTGTAGACATATAAGATGATATATCTGTCCCTGCATCTTTCTAATGAGAAAAGCTTGAGCGTTTCCAACCTTCCCCAGTAGTCTAGGTGTAGGACGGCGAACATTTTACTGGTGAATGAGCGTTGAACTGCTTCGAGTAATTGCTTCTCTCCCACCTTCCATGGGCTCCACAGCGGACAGCAATATTCCAACAGTGGAATATATATACATACTGTGACGTTAACCACTCCGTTAGAACCGCATGGCTTGTATGTTTTATCCTTAACTAGTTATGATAAGATCAGAGAGAGAGAGAGAGTAGAACAGAGTGAGAGGGGGCGCGTAGTGTTTTTGCCCCGCTCGATGACGTAACGGCTGGCTGCCTCGCTGGGATTGGTTGAGGGAGTTCTTTACCATGCTTGGTGACTTATTGTTTTGCTAGCTACTTTGTTAGTGGTTAGAGGACTTGTTACCGCTTTTTTCCCACGCGGCTCGAGCCAGTGCGAGTATATATATACAGTTCCCTCGCCATTCTCTCCCTCAGATCTGGTTTCTAGAACGCATCTCTCTTATCCCTTGACACCTGTGCCCCGCTCTGCACCTGAGAATCTTTTCCTCTGCCTACCTCTCTCTTTTTCCATATCCTTCACCACCTTTTATTAATATTATACCCCCTCTGGTTAACTCTGCAAAATCAGCTTCATGCTGGCCAGTTGTATTATGTGTTAAGGTCTGATATAACCTATGTATGTTTAGTTGTTAAGATAAGTTCATCACGATGCATTGGTTGGCTTTCATATTGCCGCTTCCTATAATTATTAGTGTTCTGCTGGATTAGATAATGCTAGACTAGGGGTCTGATATTATAAGGTATTGTTTCCTATGAGTGCTGGCTTTAGTTAAAAGCTGCAAGACATACCTGAGAACTGGAGTTGATTGAGTAAATTCTAGTCTGTGTGCCATTGAGAGTAGAGCATGCACGAATGAGGGCTTTTTGCCTATACCATTCTGCACTGTTCTAAGCTCGGTTGTTTTTCTTTGAGGTACGCCAGGAGAACGCTTGATACTTCGGTATTAAGGTTTCTCAAGAGAGCTACCCTTCACTATAACGTAATATTTGACGCACAGACTTGAGATTTACACTAGGCTATGCGGCATGCCATGCGCACCAGTATCTTGTATCATTGACTCTAGCTAGACTTTATCAATCATAGTAGACATTAAGTATATTAAACCAAGTACTCTTATTATGCATACACATTTATGATTACACAAGCATTTCGCAGCCTAGTTTGATGTATTGAGACACAAACGACTTAGGCTCTTTTTGTTGAGAGGAATACTGCATTGTTGTGGCGATCATTATCATTGTTGTAGTGTTTAGGATATTCTTGGCTCCGACGGCATTATATATTCTGCCTTTTTGTGTGCATAGCCTGCACGAGCATTGTTCCGCTGCCTGCCTTTTTGGGTTCCATTTCCGATACGAGCATCTTCATAGCATCTAACATTTAAAGAAGATTCCTTGTTAGTGTTGAAGGACTTTAGTGCACTTTCTTTCATGCAGGAGTGCCTGACATTTATTGATTAAAGTATCGTAAGCTGTAACTTCTCTTACCACCTTACTTTGCATCCCATAACCAAGCACCTTCGGTTATAGGTAGTAATAGGCTGTTTTCACATAACATTAAGCCTAGAGTAGACGCACATTTATTGAGAGTTTAATAACCTATTATTGCATATAGAACTCTGGAGAGTATTTGTGTTCTTTGTTCACTGGGAATATACATCAGAGGTTGGATCTAGCGCTTTCCGTTGTAGCATTTATGCCATTACTAGTCCAATGAATAAGAGCCCTGATATATTTGAACCTCAGTCGTAACAATACACACACATACACCCATGAACAAACAACTAAAATTCCTCACATGAACATACACATTCACACATATTAATGTAATTGCACACACACACACACACACACACACACACACACACACACACACACACAATTACGAAACCGACAAGGAAGAAATAATTGAAAAACTATTTGAGGGAAAAATAGGCAGGTTTTAAACTCATCAATGAACTGATGGATGAACATGTTAAAATAAGAATGAGTACTGAGAGGGAGATTGAACCCCTTAAAAGGGAAAACGAAAGACTCCGCGAATTGCTGAGCAAAATCAAAATAGAGTGATTAGGGTACAAAGTGAAGAAGGCAGGTATGCACAAGGTAAGGGAGATTAGGTCTAAAATCGACGAGGACGATAGGGGCTGGATCTAGGAAGTGGTGGGTGTGAGAAGGCTAGGTCTGTACAAGAAAGGGGAAATGAGACCAATTAAAGTTTACTTCAGATCTAAAAGAATAGTTGAGTCAAATGATGATGTTCACAAGGTACAAAAACATCACCATACAAAGAGACTTGACCAAGGAAGAAAGAAACGTAATAAAAGAGAAACACGATGAGGCTAAGAAGAAAAATGAAGCAAGATCAGAAGAACAGCGATATTTTTGTTCTGGAAAGTGTGCTGAAAGTCAATAAGGAAATGGTATATAAAGAGGGAGGAGAGAGAGGACCAGGAGAAGCGAGTGGTGGGGAGGAGGGAGAACGGTGGAAGAGTAGAGGGAGTAGAAAACCGAATCTTAGAATCAGAGAGAAAGACACATATAGAGGCACTTATAAAGCTGGAAAACAGGAAGAGAAATAATAATAGGCTAAAGGGTATGTATATTGATGGATTAGTATTCAAGAAACTATAATTAGGGAAAAGAGACTTGAAGGAATTTGCTTATCTGAAACAAAATTATGAAAATACGTAGATTTGAGAGTGTTAGGATGAAATGATTATATTATATGAAGAACGGATGTAACAGGTAAAGTAGGTGGTGGTGTAGTGAGCATGACCCATACTAGATTAATAACTAGAAGGATAGACGTATACTGGTACTGGAATCAATAAGCCCGAAATACTAGTGATGGAAATTGAAGGAGAGGAGATGGATAAAATAGATTTTGTAGTGACCTACATGCCACCTCCTACTATACCTTGGAGGAACGATGAGTATGACGCACTAATAAAGCAGGAGACCATACATAAGTTAAGACAATTACTACAAAGAAGAAAATATTAATAGACTATTACCAGCTGGTGACCTTAATTTTAAATCAAGTAGACTGTGAAGGTATGGATGCCGGCAGTAATGACAGCTCGGGAGGGAATACATTACTAGAACTAGTAACTGATATATTTTTAACCCAGCATATCAAAGAAGAAACAAGGAGAGAAAACGACGAGCCTTCAAGACTGGACCTGGTCTCCACTAAGGATCCATGTGATGTGCAAAACTTAAAATATCAATGTCCCCTTGGAAAAAAGTGACCACTTACTGATCTAAATGGAAGCTTTAGGTTGCTACTCGGTAGACGAGAAATAAGAACATAAGGAGGTTAGATACAATTATGGCATAGCAAACTTTGAATAATTGAGACGGCACTTTGGACAAGTTGATCGGAAGGTGATGAATACAGCTGAAAATGTCCAAGAAAACTATTAATTATTTACAAACTTCTACAACGAGGCTATCGCTAAATTTGTACCAACATTTAAGACAGGATCTGAAAAAGATAAAGAATGGTTCAGCAACGGATGTTGTGCAGCGTTAAATAGAAGACATTCTGCATGGAATAAAGTCAGAAAAAGACCCAGCGACCGTGCATGTAGTAAGTACAAAAACCTGAGAAACAAGTATGTCAAAATTAGAAGAGAAGAAGAAGTTAAATACGAAAAGAACATTGTAAGCAAATGTGAAGAAGAACCAACATTATTCAACAAGTTCATAAACAGCAAAATGAAAGTTTAAGACAGGCTAACGAAACTAAAATTAGCAGAGAGAATACATGAAGATGAAACTAGCATATGCAAAATCATGAACAATAGATTGCAATCAGTGTTTGTTGAAGAAGAAGACTTTGTTGAACCTGAATTCGTCCGATATACAATTGGCAATTTGACCGAGATAAAATTTGATCGGGCTGAGCTATTAGAATGAATGAAAGAATTGGATGTTAGAAAGGCCATGGGACCCGACGAAATATCGGGATGGATTTTGAGAGAATGTGCAGAACAACTTGCTAAACCTATTTATGAAAGAATACAGTACGCACTGGAAGTAGGAGATATTCCACTGGACATGAAGAGAGCAAATATAGTACTAATCTATAAAAAAGGAAATAGAGAAGACCCACTGAATTACAGGCCAGTGTCCCTCACCAGCATCATCTGCAAGATAAGTGAGAAAATCATCAGAAAGAGATGGGTTAATCATCTGGAGGAAAAGAACATAAATAATTGCTAAACAGTTTGGATTCTACAAAGGCACATCTTGTGTCACCAATTTGTTGTGTTTCTACGACAGAATTATTTACATAATTAAAAACAGAGATGGTTGGGTCGATTGTATTATTTAGATTTGAAAAAAATAAACTTCGACAGAGTGGCTCACAATAAATTGTTATGGAAGCAGAAAACTGTAGGTGGAGTGCAAGGACAGTTATTAAAATGGATGAGTAGCTATCTACTGGATAGACAAATGAGAACCACAATACGAGGAAGGTTTCCTCATGGCGAGGGATAACAAGTAGAGTACCACAAGGATTGGTATTCGCACCCTTTATGCGTTTTATATTTATAAATTACATGCCATATAGAGTAAATACATATATGAACATGTTTGCTTACGATGCAAATCATGACACACATAAATAATGTAGATACCTCTTGTATCTCTTTTAAACTATTCTTACTTCAAAATTTCTTAAGCATTTCTCTTCTCTTATTCTACTCTCAGATCGCCAGTATGGGTTCCTTAACCCTTAACTGGCGGCGAGCAACATATGTCGAGTGAAATAAATTTGGACTATGTGGCAGTGCACGACAGCTGTCGAGTGCCATTTTCATCACGTAATGTTGCTGAAAGAGAGAGCTGAGCGGTGGGACGAGCGTAGTAACCTTATGACCGCTCCCCACGACCACCGTGGACCTACTGAACTGTATTCCACCCTTCTCCCCCTTTCTCACTCGCTACACAGGGAATTATGTACGGAAATTACCTTATTTTAGGGCTTTTGCACTTGTGTTGCACGATCATTGCAAGAAAACCAGTGGTCGTACAAGGATGGTTCAGGTGTCATTGGAAAGCTCTGTTTATGCCCTTTCAGGGATATATACTTGTTTTATGCTCTGGGTCTTGTTTATGCATGAAAATGAGCACAGAAACAACCCTATTTAGGGTAAAAAAAAAACGCTGTGCGGTACGGTGTAAAATACACACCACCCGCTCTTAAGGCGTTAAGGGTCGCTCTGCCGGTGATCTTCTTTCGTATTTTACTAACTCTTGGACACCCTCCTTTTGGGACTTCAGTGAAACTTTCTGTTACTGTAGACATATCGAAGGCCTTCGATAAAGTCTGGCACATTTATCTTATTTCTAAACTACCCTCCTTCAGTCTCTGTCCCTCCATCTGTGCCTTTATCTCTAATTTCCTATCCGGCCGTTCCATAGCTGCGGTTGTGGACGGCCATCATTCACTTCCTCATCCTATCAACTCCGGTGTTCCTCAAGGTTCTGTCCTATCTCCAATTATCTTTCTAATTTTCATATATTATCTTATCAACTGTACCTCCAGTCCTATCCACTCATATGCAGATGACTTCTACCTTACAATACTCAACTAGTTTTCCAGAATGCCCCAGCAAGCAATCCCTCAAAATTAAACGTAATGAAGCCATACAACACGTATCTTCTGATCTAACTACTATCTCCAATTGGGGCAGAGAAAACCTTGTTACCTTTAATGCATCCAAAACCCAATTTATCCATCTATCTACCACGCCGTTAACTGTCAGAAGACTATCCCTTATACTTCAAAAATACAAAAATCAACCCTTCATCTCCTCTCAGTATTATCGGTGTCTCTTTTTCTTCTGATCTCTCCTGGAAGGACCATATTACCACCCTTTCTAAAATGGCTTCCCAGAAGCAGGGTGTGCTCAACCGCCTCAAGGGGTTCTTTACCCCTGCACAGCATCTTACTTTGTACAGAGGCACAGTGCGTCCTTGTATTGAGTATTGTTCACATGTGTGGGGAGGATTCTCTCACACAGCACTTGTAGACAAAGTAGAAAGGAAAGCTGTTCGTTTCATTAACTCCAGTCCACTCACCGACTCTGCAATCTCTCTATCTTCGCTGCATCTCTCTCGCTATTCTATCGCTACTACAATAATCAGAGCTCTCTCAGTGTATATCACCTCCTCTACGTAGGGTACGTAGTACCCGTCTTGCAACACAACCACACCCCTACTCTGTACAACTGTCCAACTCAAGAGTGAAATGATACTCTCAATCTCTCTTCTATTCAACAGCTGAGCTCTGGAACTCTCTCCCTGAGTCCATCTTTCCCTCATCTTATGACTTAAACTGTTTCAAATTCTGTGTGTCCAGACATTTTAGTCGAACAATCCTTGATTTTGGCCCTGTCACTCTTTCAACTCTGGGGAGACACTCGTCACTGGCAGTTTTGCCTTTTGTCTCCCTCATCCTCATTGGGAGAAAAAAAAAAAAAGAGTAACTGCAAAGTGACTTGAGCAAGGACTGGAACATGAAATTTAATGCCAAGAAGTGACATGGGAAAGAGCAAAAAACAGGCCTACATGGGAGTACAAAATGGGGAATGGAATAGTAACTAAGGCAAAGCAGGAGAAGGACCTAGGAATAACCATAACTGAGGACCTCTCACCGGAGAAACACAAACAAGAATATTGGAGGAACCTATGCATTATTGAGAAACATATGAATAGCATTCAACTACCTGGGGAGGATCCTCTCACACCTCACTCCTAGATAAAGTAGAAAGGAAAGCTTTTCGTATCATTAACTCCCGTCCACTCACCAATTCCCTGCAATCTCTCTCTCTTCGCCGCAATGTTGCATCTCTCTCACAATTCTATCGCTACTACAATAATCAGTGTTCCTCAGAGCTTTCCCAGTGTATACCACCTCCTCTACGTAGGGTACATAGTACCCGCCTTGCAACACAATCCCACCCCTACTCTGTGCAACTCTCCAACCCAAGAGTGAAATGCTAATCTCAGACTTTCTTCTATTCAACTGTTGAGCTCTGGAACTCTCTCCCGGAATCAGTCTTTCCCTCTTCCTAGGACTTAAATTGCTTCAAATTCCGTGTATCCAGGCATTTTAGCTCGAACGTCCCTTGATTTCGGCCCTGTCACTCTTTGAAATATGGGGGAGGCACTCGCTGCAGGCAGTTATGCCTTTTGTCTCCCTCATTCACATAGAAACCAAAAAAACAAAAAAAAAACAATAATACTATCAATTATACGGCCCAGGTTAGAGTATGCAGCGGTAGTATGGTCACCATACCTGAAGAAACACATAGACAAACTGGAGAAAGATGGTACTAGCGCTGAGAGAATTACATTATGAGCAAATACTAGAAAGGCTAGGCCTGCTAACGCTAAAGGAAAGAAGAGAGAGCAGGGATACATGATAGTAATGTATAGGTGTCTTAGAGATATTACAAAGATTGACAAAGCAAACTTTATAGAGAGGGAAAATTGGAGAACTAGATGGCATGCATTTCAATTGAGGAAATCAAGATGCAAATCAAATGTAAATATGTTTTGCTTCCCATATAGGAGTGTAGAAGTCTGGAATAGACTAGAGGAGGTGGTGGTGGGAGCAATGAATATCCATAATTTTACTATAAAACTGGATAAGAATAGAATTTAGAGACGGGACAACTTGAGCCTAGCTCAAATCCTGTATACTACAACATGGTAAATACAACTAGGTGAATACACATTGACACATGCACACACACACACACACACACCCATACACACACCCACTAGGGAAATCATGGTATCAAAGCACTTCCCGTGAAGGTTTCAAGTCAGTAGTCCGCTTCAAGTGGTTTGGCTTGTATCTGGCCAACTTACCCATTCATGGATAAACAGTTGAATATAGATAGATATACCCATAGGTATATATATATATACTGTATAACATTGACGAAGAAAAAATGCACATATACCAGTAACAAGCGTCTCTCTCTAAGTTGAAGGAGTGATACAGAGCCAAATTCAAGGAACGATAGAGTCAAAATGTTTGGACACACGGAGCTTGAAGCCGTTTAAGTCATAGGTTGAGGGAAAAACTGATTGAGGATAGAGTTCCAGGTCTCTCTCTCTCTCTCTTGTAAGTTATACCTTCACCTGGACAACATATCATTTCAATAACTTCCACCCCCATCATCACATACGAATAGTCTTACTACCAATATAACAGAGAGAGAGAGAGAGAGTACACTTTAGTAATGATTCAACCACACAGATTTTGCAGTTAATTTGCACCACTACAATATACTACTCCAAAAGTTGTTCTTAAACCAGCGGCCCAGAGATTTAGAGACAACGATTTCCCAGCTGCTTTGAGGCCCAGCATTGGGACTGAATTTTACATTCAGAAACAGACTCCACAGCTCTATGTACAGTTTGCCGCACAAGTCCTGTTTCTCACCATCTCGCCACCCAACCTTTCCTCCCTCCCTTCCATTGTCCGACTCGTATCTTACGGTTATGAAGTAGGAGTGAAGTGAATCATTTAAACCATTTGCTTTCATTTCATTACATTGACATCCTAGCCGTAAATTATTTTATTAAAAAAGGTTCTTAACCACTTACGTACCGTTGATATCGCGTTTATTTTATTCTGGCTACTACTACTCGATTGTATTGAGTTTAGGAAGGATCGCTAGTAATTATAAGGCTTTGAACTATCTCCGTAAACCTTTTTAACTACCACATCTTCCTAAGCTGCATGAGATCGTCTACATATGGATACAATAACATATAACAGACGTCGTTGGCACAAAAAGGATTAACACAGAAAGGGAGACTTGTCAATGTTTATTCGTATTTCATAAAACAATGCATGGCTACGTTACCCATGAAGCATATCTCAGACAACTTAGAGAGGGAGAGAGAGAGATGATCGTAATTCAACATCTATGACGTATGGCAATAGATAGATAGATAGACCTTAAATATTCCCGATTCACATGTATTCGTGAATATATAAATAGTTCTTTCCTAAAACCTTATTTCCTGTGTTGTGGCATTATTGCACAATAAATGCTCGATGTCAGAATCATAACTACGAAGGGAAAATATATTAATTAATGAATTTTAAAGCATCACTAGAGAAGGAGAACAAATACCGGTAGTAATGCTTACAATACTAAGAGTGATGATGCAAATCAAATGTAATTATGTTTTGCTTAGAAGTCTTTTCTTTGAAGTGATAAGATAGGCTGTATAATTCATGGCACTGGAAATGTTTTCAAAATAAATGTATTGGGTCATGTATAATCCAGAAAAATATTGCCGTATTAGTTATATACTGTAAGAGAAGAATAACAAAATCAAGTAGGCAATTTTAAAATATGTTGAATAAGCTGACTATTATACTGAAAGACACACTCTGACAACTACTGTAAATATTCACAAACAAATACACGCACACATAACCGAGTACAGATGGAAAAAAACAAAAAACAAAAACACGAATATATAATTATATATGACGACAAATTTCAGGACCTCTCTCTCTCTCTCTCTCTCTCAGGACAAATTAAATTGGACAACGCCCTCTGAACTGCATTTATCGTATACCATTGAACAACGTTCGCGAAACGGTATATGAATTTACGGCTAGGGTTTTTTTTTTTTTTTTTTTTTTAAAGAGACAATGAACTGAGGAAGGAAAAACAGATAAAACAAAAGGGTCCATGTGCCTAAAGGCATCCTCCATTCATAACATGTTTGTAACAACTGGATTTAAACTTTTGTAGATTGTATTGTGACGCTCCTGCATAGTAGCCACGTGCGGGCATGCGCGAGGGTCGGCTGCCCAGCCGTTTAGAAACCGGCTGGCGGCAGCCGGCCGGCCGGCTTTTCCTTAGTATATATCCTACGACAATGTAACTAATGTCTGGGATATTCTTATGTTGTTTCACAGCTTGAAGCTGCCCTTATTCTTAACCAACGCATCTTAGTATATTTTATTCTCGATAGTTGATAGTTTCATTATAATATATAAGATGTATGTCTAGTGAGAGTGCGAGGAGACGAGAGGGAGACGAGTGGGAGGAGACGAGAGGGAGACCGGCTGGGGGACGTTGCTTCGCGCGGGCGCGGAGAGACTAGCTTGGGACGAGCCTGATTGTTGCCAATTGATCGCGACGTTAGGCTTAGTTTCGACTCACGCAAGGGGTAGAAGATTTTGACCCGGCAACGGTGTTGAGTGTTGCCAAGCATGGGATGTATTTCGCATGCCTAGGGTGGGGTCCAGACAGATTCCAAGACTCAGAGCTCACCTCACTGTCGTACCCTTCGGACCCCCTTGATATCTATCCCTCTCAACCCCACTTAGAAACTTTCTCTCTTACTTTGTATACCTTCTTTCCACTACTTCACCAGTCTATTTAATTACTCCATCCCCTTGATAGACCTTATATCTATCATTGTATTAACGACGAGCTCTCAGATAACTAGATAGGATTTTGGGCCTTATGCATAGATATAGTTGTTAATGAGACCTAGGAAGCTTTTTTGTTGTCTCATATTTGGTGGTTTCATGCTTGCTAGTGAGTTCTTGTGGCAGGTGAGCAGGGGCTAGACCGGAGGGTGGGCTTTTTGCGATCCTTTAAGTAAAGTCTGCTGGTGCGAGTCCTGTGGACCTGCACGACTTTACTAGGATACCCGTGGGAGTCTGGGGGCATTTTCTTGTCTGTGTGCCTGTGTGTCTAGTGTTGTGTTGTGTGAGGGCCCTTGCCTAGTCCACTCAGCACTGCGCTAGCACGTCTTGCCTTTGTTTTAGGGTCGCCAGGAGAGAGTCAGATACTTGGGATCCGAGTCTCTCAAGAGAGCACCCTTTCAATTAGAGTAATTTGGCGCACAGAGTTGGGAACGTCCCTAGGCTAGAGCAGGTGGCTCAGCCCGGGTATCCGAAGCCTATATCCTTCCGGCTAGACCTCTGCCACCTGGCAGATTAACAGCTAGGGGTTTATTATTTCTGTATGCTTGTTATTGTGCCACAGTTTACCGTTGTTGTGAGCATTGTGAGTCAGGGTGTGGCTTAGAGACTCTGTCCGAGCAGGCTTGCCTGACTAAGAATGAGAAGCACACCTGTATGTGGTTATGTTGCAAGTTGCTGCCTTTATTTAATTATACCTATGCCATTATACACTGTATGGCCTATCACTAGTATTTATTCCTGCTTATGAATTAAGAGTTCTCTAAATCCGTAACTTACTTTCTTTGCTAAGCATCAGATCCTACAGTAGCCGCATGCAGTTTAGAAACCTGCATCTTGTCTACCTGTACGATGTTTTGAGGACTGTTTGCTTTCACCTTCTTTCACGCAGGGGTGATTAGTTGCATTAATTAACGTAACGTTAAATGTACTTTCTTCTAGTTTGTTATTAAATTGTTTCTGCAATTTAATTCCGTTATCTATCTTTTCCTTGAAGCTTTAAGTCAACTTAATTGTGTGATCTTTTATATAGCCTGCTTGACTATCAGCAGTCTATAGTGCGTGCATCCTGTAACCGAGTCATAGGATACCTTGTTGTCCAGGCAGGACTCTTGACGGTTTAGGGTGGTTTGTTGCCTGGGTTTATAGATAAGGGTGGGATCTAGCGTTTTCCGTTGTTGCTTGTTGCCGCATACCTAGTCCAATAGAAAGAGCCCAGTGTTTATATATCCCAGGACGTAACAGTATATAATGCAATATAAAGCAAGTGGCTTAAAAGATTCAGAACACACCTACTGTACTTCATAACCGTGAAATACTATGATTCGGACAGTGGAAGGGAGGGAAGAAAGGTGGGGTGGGAGGTAGGAAGTGAGTGAGGGAGGGGGGTTGGGGAGGTGTCTGCGAAACTGCAAAATTACGATTTCACTGAGATGGTGAGAAACAGGACATGTGCGGCAAACTGTACCTGTAGTCCCACCCGGACACTTGTGGAAGGCATAGTGGAGTATTCAATGTTTTTCATAATTTGTTTGTTTATATATATATCAGTATATATATATATATATATATATATATACAGTATATATATATAATCGTTAAGACCGACTCATTTGTCAAGTTAAAGTTAGTAAGTCAATAATTAGTAAGGAACGAGGCACTAATCAGATATAGTTAGCTAGACCAATTATTGATACTGGTTGACTTATAAACCCCTACTGTACCGTAGGATACAGTAATAAAAGTCCTCCCCAGTCCCAAGCAATGTGGCCAAAATGGCAAGATATAACCACCTTCCACCTCAAGAGATGAAGGAAGACTGGCTCTCTCAGCCTTCAGAGGGTTGGATATAAGCTGAGAAGTGTTGCCATATCGTGAACAGTGCTCAAACGGTCGTGGTACCAGGTACATGCCTGATACAGCCAGTTACAAGGAAAGTACATTACAGTCGGCTCCCAGCCGTCGCTGGGACTGGGGAGTGACTTATCTACTGACGGCTGGTAGCCGTCGCTGGGATTGGATGGGTTAATGTTTTGTATAAATGAGAGTGTATGTACTGAATGTCAGATCATACGAAGGCTAAAAACTACATATGATATGAACAGGTGAAAGTTTATATGATATTGATATATAAATGTGATTGTTGTTCAATGAAATCAATAAACATAGTGTCAAATATATAGTTACATTACCAGAGGAATATTAGTTAGATCTTATACACTATGTAACATATATTATAGTAATATCTTATAACATGAAAGCCATAATATTATATTATGAATCTTCATTAAAGTATTTTAAAAAGGCTGTATATATTTTTGTCATAAGTACAAATGCATATTATTCC
>JBAKBP010032610.1:0-22936 GCA_037953745.1 Lithodes maja
CTGGCAACCATGCCAAAGCCTCGTCGCCCACCTTAAACCACCGAAACAACGAGGCTAACGGTCTTTTAACATCCACGCGACCTGCCCGCGGAACATCTCGCACCGTCCGAGTTGTGAGACTCAGGGGCTCGGCACGACCAGTGGGGTATGAACCGAGCTGGTGCTGGAGTGCTGCACACTGCTGCTCAGGCAGGTGCTCTAGCGCTTCCACAGCCACCAGACTCGTGTCCCCCGCCCACTGCTTCGCCGAGACATGACAATCCCTACTCTCCTCCACCTGTGCCCTACTGCCCCCCTCTCCTTCTCCACCTTGGCCGCGGCAGACCAACGCAGGGACAGTAGGCTGCTCAGGTGGTTGCCTCACAAACTCCTCCAACAGGTTCACATGACATGCTTCCCCGTCCTCGTGTTTAATCTCGACAGCACCATTACCACACTTCTGAACTTCCGGATCCTCCAACTGCAGTTTACAAATATCTGAGGGAACCAACTTGTCTAGATGCTTCCGAAGCAACCCAAGTCCTTCCCCAATATCAAACTGAGCAACCCTTTCTTCTCTCCGTGTGCAACGTTGCTGCCTCGGAGTCTCTTCCGGCCCTACCTCCTCACTAGCTGTGACAGGTCCTGGGGCCTCTCCAGACTCTAACATAGGTGCCAATACTGAATCACCCAGGAGAGCCGCCGAGTCAAAACTCTTAAAACCAACTCCAGCTTTAGCCTCCTCCTGTTGATCGTTCCTCTGCTGGTCTGAAGACGGAGGACTAGGCTGTGACACTTTAGCTGCCCGAGCTCGGGTGACAGCACACGCCATGGGTTGTGCCTGGCACCGCTCGACACACTCTTGTTCTCCCCCACTCACGTCGGCCGGCCTCTCGGCAACGACTAAGGGTAGAACCTCAGAAGCGGGCATTGCAAAGTCGTTGCCGAGAAGAAGGTCGACGCCCTCCACTGGCAATTTCTCCACAATCCCAACATCCAATTCACGTGCCACACCATCCACCTCCAACTCCAACCGCACCAGCGGGTATGACCGAGTTGCATTAATACCCTGCACCACTACCACCCGAGCCGCATTTATAGGGTAGCCAGTCAAATTGTTCATCAGAGTCTGGGAAGCACCTGTATCACGCAAGACCTCTACTCCATGCTTGCGCCCCGCCCACATCACGCAACCCCGTCCTCTATGGTCGCAAAAAACATCCTGAGCAGGGTTCGAGCCTCTCAGGTGTTTCTGCATTGGCTGTGCCTCAGCCTCTGACGAACTGCCCCGGGCAAACTCAGAAGACTTCGGAGACACACCAATGTTGCAGGCCAAAGACACAGCTGCTGTAGGTGGTTTGCTAGGACAGACTCTTGCAAAGTGCCCCTTTTCATGACAAAGATAACACTCCAACTCCCCTCTGGGCTTCCCTTGGTACTGGGAAGGGCCCGGCCCCTTCTTAAATGGGACGGTGTTAGTCTTGTGGTCAGTCTTGGTATCATAGCTCTTGTACTTGTTTGCATAATGTATATCACTAACTCGGGGGGGTGGGGTGTCACGCCCCTTGTTACCTGCCTCACTACGCTGGGCAGACCCGCACCCACGAATTAATGATAGCCGGAGGTCAGCCATCTCAGCTGCCTCCTGTAGAGTTTTAGGGTTCTTTTCTTTAATAGTTAAAGTCATATCTGCACCAGTACACTTATAAAACTGCTCGAGCAGAAACAGCTCAGTCAACTGTTCGGCCGTCTCAGCTTTCTCAGAACGTGTCCAGTTAGCAAGTGCATCTTTTAAGTCCCGGGCATGTTCAAGAAAGGTCGCCTCCCTAGTCTTCGTAACACCCCGAAACTTCAATCGATATGTTTCTGGTTGCAACTCGTATGCCCGTAGGACAGCTCTCTTCAATACGGGGTAGTCAATGCAAGACTCTAAAGGCAGTGCATCATAAGCCTTCAGACCCTTACCCGTAAGTCTTGAGGAGACTAGAGCTGCCCACTTCTCTTCAGGCCAATTATGCTCCCTACACTTCTTCTCAAAACGATTAAAAAATTCTGTGACTTCAGTTTCACTAAATGCCGGCACCAATTTGACTAAGTGAGACAAGGACTGTTCTCTTACTTGGCCCTCACGGCCCATCCGAATCCCTGTCGACTCTGCACGAGTCTTATCTAAGTCTATCTGAGCACAATATTTCTCGGAGTCGTATCTAAGCTCAGCCTCGTGCCTCCTAGTCTCATTCTCCTGCTTCCTAGACTCAGCCTCAATCGCATACTTCCTAGACTCAGCCTCGATTGCATACCTCCTAGACTCAGCCTCCATCTCCTTCTCATGCCTCCTAGACTCATTCTCCATCTCCTGCTTCCTAGCCTCATTCTCCATCTCCTGCTTCCTAGCCTCAATCTCAATTTTAGCAAGCTCGAGTTTAAATATCATCTCAGGAGACAGGCCGGAAGAGGGAGCTGCCACTACTGAAGGAGGTGGGGCAAGAACTGGGGAACCACCATACGCACCGCCCGAGGGCACTCCAATCTTCCAATGCTCATCCCTCTGTGGGAGAGTGCTAACCTCCGGCAACTGAGTGGACGGCACTGTGGGAGTCGAGTGAGAGGGGATCTGGGGAGGAACCCCCCCAAACGCCCTCTCCTCCGAAACCCCATGTCGCCCACGCAACACCCAGGAAATCAGCTCCCCCTTGGACATCCCTCCTACATTGGATAGACCCAAAACCTTGGCTATCAGGTGCAAGCCATAAACATTCACCCCAGTCAGCCTCTCCTCCGTCACGTGGTACTGCTTACTCACAAAAAGTCTAGCATCCTCCTCACTAGTTACTAACGGCACCTCCTCAAATAGCATCTCTCGCTCCTCGTCAATACTAGGGCCCGACATACTGAAGTTCACAAAAAATTCTCGAGACAAAAGTGTTAAACTCCCTTATGTAAGCACTAATTACTAAATTAACTGGAGTCTCTTAAATGCTCTCCTAATTGCCTTACAAAAAAAAATATTCTTCAATATGTACGCTAAAGTACGAACAAACAAATGTTGTACAACTCTGCAAAAAATTATACTGTTCACAAAATCCTAAGCAAGGTCGCCATTTGTTACGACCGGGCACTCGGGTACACTAGGGCTCTTACACAGGACTCGAGTATGGCTCGCTGCCACAACGGAAACACACGATCCCAACCCCAGAGTACTGCCAGCCGAACAAAAAACGCCACTACCCTCCAGAGTTCTATCTGCTATAACGGGGTATACAAGAACTCGGTACTAGCGTTTCACACAACAGACTAATAACAAGACGGGAGTTATCTAGTCTGGTCAACAATCAAACAAAGAAGAAAGTACTACAACACTAAAGAATAGTGTTGGCCGAAGCCGAAGTAATCCACCCTTGAACTAAGAACTTAAGAAGTCCTCCACCCTCTACTTCGGATCGGCACTATTACGTTACGTTAAACAATAGTCCTCGAGCATCAAGCAAGGAATCTTCTGATAAGTTAGATGCTTCTCGAATACTCATAAGAAGTAAGTATCGGATTTTGAACAGCAATTTAATGAATAACTCACTGGTAATTAAAGGCTTTAAATTGACATAAGAAGAATTATAAGAATAAGCAATAGGATATGGCAAACATTAAGAAGAAGTACTCCGACAATGCACTAGCAATAGCCTACTAAGATTGTGCTCGTGGGCCACTAATCTCTGAAGTAGCTAAGCGTGCCACACATGAAATCAATAGTGCTTAAACAATAATATACATAAGGAGAAGCTTCAATACTATGCTGTATCTGCTGGTCGAGCAAAGTGTAGCTGGGATATCTAAGGTTAAGAGACAATGGCTGAGCAAGCGGCTCGTAGCCTAGTGAGGTCCTTAAGACTGTGCGGCCAAATTACGGTAATTGACGGGATGCTCTCTTGAGAGATCCAGATCACTAGTATCTGGTTCTCTCCTGGCGATCCTCTCAAAGTCAAGCAAATGAGATAGCACAGTGTTGGGTGGCACAGGCAAAAGCCCTCACTCGCAACACAGTGCTAAACTCCCACGGTACACAATCAAAAAGACCCCCTAGGCTTCCCACGTCTCCGTTGCAATTGTGCTGGTTCAACCAACCTAGCACTCATAGGAAATCACAACTCGAGGAACCCTATCCCAGTCTAGCATTACCTAAACCAGCAGAAAACAGGAACATGAATAATAGTACACAGGGAAATACATATACGAGTGCAACAAACATCAATCAATCCTATTCTAGTTAACCCTTCCAAAAATAGGCTATCTAACAGGCACTTATCTCGTGAGAACTCAAGCGATAATACTTTGGCTGACTAAATCTGCACCAAAGGGGTCATTGGTTAAAAAAGGACGAGAAGAGAAGAAAATAGGCTGTTCAGAGAGTAGAGAAAGTTCACATCAGTCGGAAGAATATCGATAGTTGCAAGGGATATGAGAGGTCGCTTTGCCTGATGAGTTCTGAAGCATGGTGGCAAAAACCTCTCTTTTTATACTCTGCCCTCTAGCGGCATATCTCAAACTACTTAAGGACCGCCCACTGGCAATCATGACGTCATATTCTCTCAATCTGGGATTGACAAAGAACTTCCCACGCGCTGAAAGGGAGGAAGGGAGGAAGGGAGGAGGGAGTTAGGCCTACACACCTCGTGGCGCGCTCACTGGCTGTCGTTACATAACTCTCTCTCTCATCATTGTATATAAGTCCCACACACAATACTTATAACTAATGATATAAAATAGAACTCGTTGACTTAGAAGAAAACAAAATACATAATGATAATACTTATAGTACAACGGTTCACATAAACTGAGTTAGGAAACTCTACACAGACTACAGCCAAAGTTCCTGCCCTGACGATCCTAGCGAGGGTGGGGCCTGACTGGGCGTTCTGTACAGCATGCTCATACTCGACATGCGTCACACCTGTAACAGTGGCAAAGGAAAGCGAAGTCCATATTGTTTAGTCTGTATTATTGTATTAAGCAACACCCCATTCTTAACATTAATCATCCATAACAAACCCCAATGTACTTGGATAAACTAATGAAAGCGTATGGTCCTCCCGGGATTCCAACTCGGGACACCACGCTCAGAACATAAGCATCTAAACCATTACACCACCAACACAGTTAAAGGTTGAGTACACGATCACGATTAATATCCATTTTTGAATTTTTGATATCAATCTAATCATCTACTCAGACCCAACTGCATTATGGAAAGCCTTATGTTTTAGTGAGAGGGAAGAACATTGAATGGGGCCAAGGTCACTAAGAACTGGCCTCGCTAGACATTAGTTCCTGAACCTATAGCAATTTAGGAACACCCCGTTCTTAACATTAATCATCCATTACAAACTCCAATGCACTTGAATAAATTAATGAAAGGGTATGGTCCTCCCGGGATGAAATGATGGTTTATAGTTCAAATTATATCTGCAGAAGTGATAACATGGCAAAAACAATGCTATTTTTTTTTTTCCATTCATTCACATATTTATCCAAGTCTTCAAACATAAATGCTCCAGTTTGACGCACTGCCATGATAAGCCACTCAGTACAAGGGATGTCCTTTTCAACATATTCTGACAACTATTAGACGATTGTATTCAGCTTAGGAGGGATCTTAACCCGTCCGGCTCCAGCGACGCGTCTGGCGCGTCGCCTATGTATGTAACGCACAGCCCCAGTGACGCGTCTGACGAGTCGCCCTAATTGCTCCGACTGTAACCTCAGGTGTAGCCACTCGAGAGGGCTCAGATTTGTATGGGAACTGTGTACGTATCCCACGCAACCGTGCCGATGGTTGAAAACTCTCAAAGTCCACGTGCGTGCGCGCGAGCGCGCAATAACCTGTTTTTTGGGGGAAATTGCCTTCAATTTTTTACTCTTGTAAAATACGTTTTCGGGGGCTCTGTAGGACCATTCTTTAAGCTTTTTGAGCGTTTTTTCGGGGTTTTTCCTTCATTCCTAACCCATTCGCTATTGTTTCTGGAATAAAAAAAAAAAAATGAAAACGGGCCGGGTTCTGGTGAACAAAAAATACAAAAACCAGCCGGGGCTCGACGGGTTAAGCAATGATAAGGCTTCGAACTATCTCAACCGACCCTTTTAACTACCACAGATCCTTCCTAAGCTGCATACTATCGTCTAACTATAGCTAGAATATAATATAAGACACGTCGCTGGTACTCAAAGGGTTAAGTAGCCTAGGCCAAAACTCTTGCCTATTAACCCTCTTCTGTACCGGTGATATCCTTTTTCATTATATTCTTGGCAACTATTACACAATTATATTCAGCTTAGGAAGGATTTCTACGCATTAAAAGGCTATATACTGACTATCTCAATTAATCCTTTTAGCTACTATATATTCTTCCTATAAGCTGTATAAAATCGTCTCAATGTAGCTGAAATCAAATGCAAGAGACGTCGGGCCCCCTGCAATTAACATGCTTTGAACTATCTCGCTTAACCCCTTCTTTACGGGTGTCTACTTTTTATATATATTCTGGTAATTATGAGACAATTGTTGCAGCTTTGTAATGATGTAGAGCTGTTAAAAGGTTTCAAACTATCTCAATTACCCATTTTTACTACCACAAATTCTGCCTAAGCTGCATAAAATTGTCTAGATATAGCTGAAAGAATGCAAAACATATCCTGAGGGGGTTAACCCTTTTTGCTACCACAGATTCTTCTTAATCCTGCTCAGGCATATTGGCCCCATATGGGCCAAAAAATATGCGTAAAACAGGTTTTTTCGCGAATATTTCACGGCCAGAGGCCGATGGCAAGAAGTTTTGAAGACGAGCAGTCAGTCCGCATCGTCCTACAACTGGGAGAGGGTGTGAGCCGCCACTCTCTCTCCTCCCCTTTCCTGTACCAACCTGTCCGGTCACCATATGGGGTCCATAATACCAAATGTGTACTACAAATTTCCCCTTCCTATCGAACTTTTTTTTAGCCCCAGAGTTCTGCCTTGTTGTCACCCAAGACCCTCAGCCATACCCTCCACAGCCCTGCAACCAAATTAATCCAGCTTATGTAATGTATGAGATATGCCTCACTTTTGTTGACCCTTTTTTTCACTACTTTTATTTTTTATTTTTTATATATGACTTAATATTTACAGTAGTGTAATTTGCGCTTAACATAATATTAAGCATTAATTGTAGTTTCTATTGGTAACAAGAATTTTAAAATCCATCAATCAGTTTTCGGGTGAGAGCCGTTTAAAGTGCCGGTCCCCATATGGGGCCACATTGCTAATTTCGTTACACTTCTGGAACATTACCTGAGCAGGGTTAAACTGCACAAAATTGTCTAAATATAACGAGGATGAAATTAAAAAGACGTCGCCGGTACAGAAGGGGTTAGCCTCTATAACTCACAAACGACTAGAGTAATCGAGCTAATATGGCTACCATTTGGGAAGGGTCGGCTTGAAAATAGGTGTGGACATTTAATAAAGCCCATTGTCTCCAACCCTTTTTGAGTGACAGAGGTTAGGGTTCACGATTTCTGGCCTACCTATTCGGAACTTTCTCTTAATTAAAGGGTGATGGGTGTATTTATTTTCTCATTTTTAGATTTTGTTATCATTTTTTTTTGCCTCCGTAGACCTCCATCAAGGTTAAAAAAAATCCTCCCCCCCCCCCCCCCCCGACCCTTCTTCAAGATATATTTGTACATTTTTCGATAGCAAAATGTCCCAGCCGAAGGCCGATTCCTCTTAAATTACAGGCTCGCTATCGCTATCGATACCTAAATGACAAAAAGTCATAATATTCATAATGAAATGGGCCGAAAGGTCTTAAAATCGCCAAACTAATTGGCCGAATGTCATATATTCTTAAAACTAATGGGATTAAACATGAGGGAGAAGGAGGGGTCTAGAAAACTCTCCCGTAACTCACAGCCATTTGTCTCTGCCATTCCTCATGTGTTTCTGATAATCCGTGGCTATACCCTGTTCCAAATAGGTAGCCTAGGCCAGACATCGTGAACCCTAATTCCTCTTTAAGGGGAGATGGGTCGTTTGTCTAGATCCCTTTCTCCCTCATGTTTATAGCTTCATTAGTTTTCAGATTTTAAGATGTTAAATTTACTCCAATAGTTTGTCGATTTTAAGACCTTTCGCCTCATTTCTTTGTCATTATTAATACCTTTCGTGTTATTTAGGTCGATTTTTTTTCCTGGCTAACGATAGTGAGCCTGTAATTTTGGAAGAAACGGCCTTTGGCCGGGAAGTCAGAGGGTTGATTGAGATAGTCTTTACCCTTATAATTCCCACAGACCCTTCCTAAGCTTCTCCTCTCTCAATATTCTTGGTGTCTCGTTTTCTTCTGCTCTCACTTGGAAGGACATATTACCAGTCTTGCTAAGGCAGCCACCCAGAAGCTGGGTGTGCTCAACCGCCTCAGGGGTGTTCTTTACCCCTGCACAGCTTCTTGCTCTGTACAGAGGCACAGTGCGTCCTTGTATTGAGTATTGTTCACATGTGTGGGGAGGATCCTATCACACCGCACTCCTAGACAAAGTAGAAAGGAAGGCCTTTTGTATAATTAACTCTCGTCCACTCACCAACTCTCTGCAATCTCTTTCACTTCGCCGCAATGTTGCATCTCTCTCGCTATTCTATCGCTACTACAATAATAATTGTTCTTCAAAGCTCTCCCAGTGTATATCACCTCTATGTAGGGTACGTGGTACCCGTCTTGCAACACAATCCCACCCCTACTCTGTGCAACTCTCCAACCCAAGAGTGAAACGTTCCTCTTATGACTTAAATTGCTTCAAACTCCGTGTGTCCAGGCATTTTGGCTCGAACGTCCCTTGATTTTGGCCCTGTCACTCTTTCAACTATGGGGAAGGCACTCGCTACAGGCAGTTCTGCCTTTTGTTTCCCTCACTCACATAGAAGACAAAATATATAAAATCATATAATGGTAGCACTGTCAAAATGCGTCATCATCTTCAAAGGGTTAATCGCCTGTTCTATCCTCCTCGTGCCTTGGGCCTGGGAAACCTGCTATCCAATCCCTTTAACCCTTTCACGCATTTATGACGCAGAGGTTGCCAGATTAGCAATAAGAAATAGTTCTCTCACTCTTATAATTACCTCTCCAAAATTAGTTTACTGCCCACAGCTAACTCAAAGACAACTGCAGAGGTTGAAGTAACTAAACTAAAGGTTTCTAAATACCCCTGATGGTAACAAAGGCTTTAAAGTATCCCCAATAGGCTCAAAATCGCGTCATATGTCGGAGAGGGTTAAACAGGAATCAGAACCAATTGACCACTCACGAATTTCGGGCTATTAGGAAGTTGGAGCCGTAGACATCGATACTTGGCAGAATGTATGGTATGGTATGCATGGAGGCTATATAGTCAGGCACATGCCACATAGGGCCTAGCTGGGGGTGGCCGACTCAAGACATAGCTCAAACAGAATCAAAATAATATACAAAGATAATTCACACACAACAGAATAACCAGCACAAATACGGTCATAGTAAGTTTATAAACACATAAAACAAAAGTTCTTTGCACTTTCTATCCATCAGAAACCTACATTATGGTGGCACTTCTGCTTAGGGGGAGATTTGTTCTTATTTGTTCATTTATTTTTGTATTTATTATTTTCTTTATTTTTGTTCCCAAGATTTCCCTCAAGCTTAAAAAATACCCCCAAGCCCCCATCGAGATAATACCCCCAAGACCCCCATCGAGATAATACCCCCAAGACCCCCATCGAGATAAATACCCCCACGACCCCCATCGAGATAAATACCCCCACGACCCCCATCGAGATAAATACCCCCAAGACCCCCATCGAGATAAATACCCCCAAGACCCCCATCCAGATAAATACCCCCAAGACCCCCATCGAGATAATACCCCCAAGACCCCCATCGAGATAAATACCCCCAAGACCCCCATCGAGATAATACCCCCAAGACCCCCATCGAGATAATACCCCCAAGACCCCCATCGAGATAAATACCCCCAAGATCCCCATCGAGATAGATACCCCCAAGACCCCCATCGAGATAGATACCCCCAAGACCCCCATCGAGATAGATACCCCCAAGACCCCCATCGAGATAAATACCCCCAAGACCCCCATCGAGATAAATACCCCCAAGACCCCCATCGAGATAAATACCCCCAAGACCCCCATCGAGATAGATACCCCCAAGACCCCCATCCAGATAAATACCCCCAAGACCCCCATCGAGATAAATACCCCCAAGACCCCCATCGAGATAAATACCCCCAAGACCCCCATCGAGATAAATACCCCCAAGATCCCCATCGAGATAAATACCCCCAAGACCCCCATCGAGATAAATACCCCCAAGACCCCCATCGAGATAAATACCCCCAAGACCCCCATCGAGATAAATACCCCCAAGACCCCCATCGAGATAAATACCCCCAAGACCCCCATCGAGATAGATACCCCCAAGACCCCCATCGAGATAAATACCCCCAAGACCCCCATCGAGATAGATACCCCCAAGACCCCCATCGAGATAATACCCCCAAGACCCCCATCGAGATAGATACCCCCAAGACCCCCATCGAGATAAATACCCCCAAGACCCCCATCGAGATAAATACCCCCAAGACCCCCATCGAGATAAATACCCCCAAGACCCCCATCGAGATAATACCCCCAAGACCCCCATCGAGATAAATACCCCCAAGATCCCCATCGAGATAGATACCCCCAAGACCCCCATCGAGATAGATACCCCCAAGACCCCCATCGAGATAAATACCCCCAAGACCCCCATCGAGATAAATACCCCCAAGACCCCCCTCGAGATAGATTTCTACATTTTCGGTAGAATAATGTCCCGGTCTAAAACCGATTCTTCCTAAAATTACAGGCTCGCTATTGCTTGCCAGGGAAAAAATCGACACCTAAAATGGCACAAAAGGTCTTTGAATCGTCAAACTAATGAAGCAAAAGTTTTAAAATCTCAAAAGTAACGGGGTAAACATTATGGAGAAGGGGCTCCAGAAAATAAACCAAACGTGCCCTTAAGGGGAGGTATTCAGTTTATTCCCTAGACCTCCATCAAGCTTAAAATTACACCCCCTTGAGCCCCTTTCAAGATAAATTTGTACATTTTTCGGTAGAAAAATTTCCCGGCCGAAGGCCGGTTCCTCTTAAATTACAGGCTCGCTATCGCTCGCCAGGATAAAATCGACACCTACATGGCACGAAAGGTCTTAAAATTGACAGAAATGGGTCGAAAGTTCTTAAAATCGTCAAAATAATGGGGCGAACGTCTTAAAATTAGAAAAGCAATGGGGCTAAACATGAGGGAGAAAGGGGGTCAAGAAAAAAATCCCTCGAGTGGAGATCTGCCCTTAATATCGATGTTTATGGCTCCAACTTCCTTGTGGCCTGAACCTCGTAAGGGGTCAGGGGTCAGTATTTGAGAACAACAGGAATGACTGGGTAGATGATCACCACGTGGAGAAAGAGGGGTCGTCTGTTTCATGAGGATAGAGCGCTGGACGATGTTATAATTCAGCTTAGGAATGACCCCTCCCCCCCCCCCCACCCCCCACCCCCCCTATATTTATATATTTAATTCATTCATTTATTTTCTTGTGAACACTGAACGAATGATGCGCCATGTCCTGTTTTATGGTGCAGTGTTTTCGTTATGT
The DNA here is from genome assembly GCA_037953745.1 of Lithodes maja. Taxonomy (NCBI): domain Eukaryota; kingdom Metazoa; phylum Arthropoda; class Malacostraca; order Decapoda; family Lithodidae; genus Lithodes; species Lithodes maja. The sequence continues at coordinate 11,695 of JBAKBP010032610.1, forward strand.
TGTACTGGTTCTGTTGTTTTAACATTTGCGTTTGTTGTTCTCTAGAAAGCACTGCAGTTTGCTAAATAGGATGAAATGTCGAACGAAAACATTGCCATATGTTGATCACACAGACACCCACACATTAGTTTTGTCATTTGATAGAGGTATTCTTCCACTATTGTTCTCAGTGGTAAGAACCATTTTCATTTTTACCGAGCGTATTCTGTCGTAATTTTTAATACATTGCACTATTACACTCGTGTTTATTATCAATGGGTAGATGAAACCAATATCCGAGCCGGCGGGGAAATTTGTATATAGAATTATGCCTCATTCACCTTTTGTATCTTCCTTTCAAATGTCCCAATGCAAAAGGGGGTCGAGGCCGAGTGGGGGAGCGAAAGAGTCACACGTCCACCCACCACCCTGGCTAGCAACACACTGAGCCCTCCACTGCCTCTCTCTCCCTTTGCAGTGTTACCAAGACCGCTTCACAATGACCGCTAACTTACTCCCTCAAAAGTCGCTAGATTGGCGACAGATCCTTATTTGTAACCCTTTCAGCACGATTACGTAATTATCATATTATTCTGGTTACCATTATAGACTATTTACTTTGGCTTATAATCTATCTTCACGACTCAAAGGGGTAAATACGACCTCAATAGCTCCTCTGAATAACACAGGTCCTTCGTAAACTACATAACAACGTGTATTGTTAGCGTGAATCCCCTGTAAAAATGTGTCATTGGGCTGAAAGGGTTAGACAACAAAGCCACTCCAACAGCGTCCTTTCTCTCCAACACCCCTTCTCCCCTCTCTACACTCTTCAGAAAACAGGAAAAGTAGAAAGTAGCTACGAGGTGCCGTTGTAAAGGCTTATCCGTCAATACCTTCACCTGACCTGACCTGAGGGCATCGACCACACACACAGCAAATCTCTCTCACACACCACCACCTGTGCGCTAACATTATTGTACACCTTAATGGGGCCAACCTCGGTTTTTGTTTTTCTCTCTCTCTCTCTGGGTTGTATCCATTCGGCCCCATTCAGCCTACGGTTTTAAGAAGTTTATCCCCATTCAGGTGTCAATTTTTTCCTGGCGAGCCGTAGCGAGCCAGCATAATATATATATATAAATGCAAAATTCATCCCCTTAATCATACTTTTTTCCTTTCAACCATAAAATACTGGACGAGGTTCGAATACCCGTGTTTAACTGTACAATGGGGTGAATTACATGGGAGATGTGTTCCGTAATGTGTAGTGGGTGACCTGCTACGGGTGATTGGTGTGTGGGGGTGACGTGTGGGGGTTAGACATTGTAGACGAAATATCCGTCAAATTAACATTATAACACCCTACGATGTATGATTTTCGCAAACTGTATTCAATATTATGAATACATATTAATATATTAATATGTAATATGACTATATTAATATCTATATTAATATAGATATTATATAACTATATAATATCTGACTATATTAATATCTGCAAAGTACGGTAATAAAACAAGATATATTCATTTGTATGCATGAAGTAAGCTGGGTTTGCAAATCTGTGAACGTGGAGGGAGCTTCACCAAGGGGCAGACCAAGCATCCGTCTTGGAACACAAAGCCACCCCTGCTTTGTGCAACTCTCAAACCCAAGAGTGAAACGTTATTCTTTATTTTTCTTTCATTCAACAGCTGAGCTCTAGAACTCTCCCAGAATCAGTCTTTCCCTCATCCTATGACTTAAATTGATTCAAACTCCGTGTTTCCAGGCATTTTGGATCGAACGTCCCTTGATTTTGGCCCTGTCACTCTTTCAGCTCTGGGGGAGACACTTGTCACAGCCAGTTTTGCCTTTTGTCTCCCTCACTCACATAGAACAAAAACTAGACTTGGGATGAGACCTTACGGTCTGATCTTGAATTAAAAAGCATGATAAGTGAGGCAGCTATGAACAGAGCTGCCTGGAACGCCGCCATTAGGACGTGAGACCGGAACAGCACTTCGTGTGGAGTATTTGGTCTTTACATTATTGTGGTATGAATGTTTGATACTTAGTTAAAATAGGACTTAAGAGGCTATCAACCCTTCTGGATTATTAAGCCAGCACACTGTAAGTCAAGAATAGCGGCAGGACTGGAGCCCCTTTTTGAGATGTCATGTCATCGTTTTCGCGACGGAGCTAAACCCGTAACTAAACTAGTCAGCAAGGTATTTCTACATCTAGCAGTAAAGCGCTAAATTGACAACGCTGTCTCTCTCACTTCATCTCCCTCTCCCTCTCTTCGTTCACCTGCGCGTATGGTAATATTCCATGTATATTATTATCCTACCTATAACGTTATTATCACATCGTATTCTGGTTATTAGTAGGCGATTTAATGCAGATTAGGAAGGACCACTGGCATTCAATGGGGTGATTCAAAGCTATGGCAATGAACCTTTAGACGAACACAGATCCTTGTTAACCCTTTGAGTACCAGCGACGTGTGTAGTGTTCTAGCTATATTTAGACTATAGTGGGCAGCAGCTTAGAAAGGATCTGTGGTAGTTACATACAAGGGTTGGTTGGGATTTTTTTTTATTTATTTATTTTTTTTTTTTCCCTCTATATTCCAACTTACTTCCTCTCGGGCATAGGCTGAGAGCCTTAACATTCACCGCTTTACAATGAACAGTGAAGCCCGTGAGGTCTTGTTCCAGTCTAGGGAGTGAGACATGTGAAGCACGTAGAGTACAACGAGCACCTGCCATCTTGCCTTTACATGAGGCACGGTGCTCACTCATGGCCCGAAACGACCCCATCTCTGAAGCCATCTCGTTCCCGTGCTTCACTGTCTCACCCTCTACACTCGGACTCTCACACTTACACACACACAACGCCACCTGTTGAGCAGATAACTCACCAGGCATTGCACCCCTATAGCATATTTTGAATATGGGAATATTCATACAGTGCTATTTAATCAGTGAACAATGAGGGTATTTTATTGACGTTTCGGTGGGCTTGTGGTAATGCACTGATACTAGGTACAGCACAAATTCCATCCCAATAATATCTTCCCATTGATACATCGGGATTTGAACCCGGGACCTTTGGATTACCAGGCCAGTGGCAAGACCACTCCACCACACCTTTGAAGCCTTGTTATTGCTAGAGGTCCTTCCTAAGCTGAATAAAGTCCTGAAATAGTTGCCAGAATATGATGTAAAAAGACGTTCTGTGGCACTGAATAGGTTAAGTGTATTAACATAATTTAATTACCTGATTACAACTATAGCATGCGTCAACGTGTGCTAAAAGGCTTATTTAAGTTGTAACTGAAAACAGGTGTGGAATTCTTCATGTAGATGGATAGATAGATAGATAGATAGATATGTAGATAAATAGATAGATATAGATATGTAGATAAATAGATAGATAGTTAGTTAGTTAATTCTTTATTTCATAAAAGGTTAGATAGATATATAGATGGATAAGTAGATAGATAGATAGATTGATTGATTGATTGATTGATTGATTGATAGATAGATAGTTTGATAGATAGATTGATAGATAGATACATACATACATTCATACATACATTCATACATACATAGTTTATTGACAACAGCAAACTTAAAAATACAAAAGGATTTTTTTTTTTTACAGATTAATTTGGTCCAACATAATACAATAATTAAGAACACATTGATCAAGTAAAATGTCAAAACAACCTACATCCAGGTATTTCACAAAAATAAAGGAAACACCAACTGCAAATAAAATTCATAAATGCAAAAAATATTCATTGCATTAAGAGAGAGAGAGAGAGAGAGAGAGAGAGAGAGAGAGAGAGAGAGCGCCCCCCCCCCCTACTGTACTGGCGACGTCTTTATAAATTTCCTTCTAATTGTATTTAGAAGATGTTGTGCAGCTTAAGAAAGTAGTAAAAAAGAGGTTAAGTGAGATAGCTCGAAGCCTGTTCATTGCTGGAAGACCTTTTTAGACTGAATAACATCGTCTAACAATAGCCAGAATAAAGTTAAAAACACTTAACGGTACTGAATGGGATAAGGGGAGTTTTCCACTTGAGGATTTTTTTCTTGACCCTTTTCTCCTTTATTTTTAGCCCCATCGCTTTTACGATTTTAAGACGTTCGCCCCATTAGTTTGGCGATGTTAAGAACGTTCGCCCCATTGTTGTCAATTTTAGGACCTTTCGTGCCATTTAGGTGTTGATTTTTTTTCCTGGCGAACGATAGCGAGCCTATATTTTAAGGCGGGAAATTTTTCTACCGAAAAGTTTACAAATATATCTTGAAACGGGGTCAAGGGGGTGTAATTTTAAGCTTGATGGAGGTCTAGGGAACAAAGTAAACATCTCCCCTTAACCCTTTCTCTACCGGCGATGTATTTTGTATTTGATTTCAGCTACATATAGACAATTTCATTCAGCTTAGGAAGGACGTTTACCAATTAAAAGGCTACACACTATCTCAATTAATCCTTTTAGCTACCATATATCCCTTTTAAGCTTCATAAAATTGTCTACATGTCGCTGAAATCAAACTTATAATACGTCACCGGTACTGAAGGGTTTAAGGGGAGATTTCCACTTGAGGGAGTTTTTTCTTGACTCCTTTCTCCCTCATGTTTAGCCCCATTGCTTTTCTAATTTTAAGACGTTCGACCCATTATTTTGACGATTTTAAGAATTTTCAACCGATTTCTGTCAATTTTAAGACCTTTCGTGCCATTTAGGTGTCGATTTTATCCTGGCGAGCGATAGCTAGCCTGTAATTTAAGAGAAACCGGCTTTCAGCCGGGAAATTTTTCTTCCGAAAAATGTACAAATTTATCTTGAAAGGGGCTCAAGGGGGTGTAATCTTAAGCTTGATGGATAATAATAATAATAATAATCTTCTGGTTACTTATATAGCGCCCGTATCTCCTCCTTCGAGGATTCACAAGCGCTTGGCTTTCTTTAGTCTACCAGAGACCATTACCCATCCCCTCTTGCTCATGGGGAGATGGTAACCGCCGGCTATATCCCAGAAAAACTTTTCAATCTGAGCGGGGATTGAACGCGAGACCTCGAGATGGGAATCAGGCACGCTGTCAACTGAGCCAGCCGGACGGCTGGCTATCTAGAGACCAAACTAAAAACCTCCCCTTAAGCACGTTTCCACTCTTCGATATTGTCCGTTGGCTTCTTACCATCAGATTTCCTGCTGCCAAATACCTTTACTCGAACTTGTCAACGAACAGATTAATTTTGATATTGTTTTGATATTGTTTGATATTGTTTTGATATTGTTTGATATTGTTTTGATATTGTTTGATATTGTTTTGATATTGTTTGATATTGTTTTGATATTGTTTGATATTGTTTCGATATTGTTTGATATTGTTTTGATATTGTTTGATATTGTTTGATATTGTTTTGATATTGTTTGATATTGTTTGATATTGTTTGATATTGTTTGATATTGTTTTGATATTGTTTGATATTGTTTGATATTGTTTGATATTGTTTGATATTGTTTCGATATTGTTTCGATATTGTTTGATATTGTTTGATATTGTTTTGATATTGTTTGATATTGTTTTGATATTGTTTGATATTGTTTGATATTGTTTTGATATTGTTTTGATATTGTTTGATATTGTTTGATATTGTTTTGATATTGTTTGATATTGTTTTGATATTGTTTGATATTGTTTTGATATTGTATAATTTGATATTGCTGCTCATGGGGATATACACGAAGCTCTTCTATGTTTACTTGGCTTTTAATTATTCAGTAGAAAATATAGAGTTGTGTTGGTCTTTTCCTGGGAGACCTAGATCCGTGTGAATTTTCTATTGTGGATTATATTTTGTTTATTCTGTCCAGGCTCTCTCTCCTCAGCTATGGGGTATGTGCCTGAGTATTTTTATTTACTTTTTTTGTTTTTTTGCTTTTGTTCTATGAGTATGAAGGAGACAAAAGGCAGTATATAAACCTCACACACTACACCCACAGTGGGATTGAACCCTGGACAGTTTGATCAACAGCCAACCGTTCTGCCAACCATACACACTACATGGGTTATAAAAGCGTTATTGTAAGCTGACAGACAAGTGGTACCCGGGGACCATTTTGGGTGGACATACTGCACGACAGGTGGTACCCGGGGACCATTTGGGTGGGTCATACCTGCACGACAGGTTGCAGCAACTCTTTTAGGGCCGGTGGAGCGTGGGTGGCCGGCACGTTTGACTGACTGTTGATCAAAGTGTCCAGGGTTCAGTCCTGAGTGGGCGTAGTCAGGTCAGGTGAAGGTATTGAGGGATAAGCCTTCACAACGGCACCTCGTAGCTACTTTCTACTTTTCCTATTTTTCTGAAGAGTGTAGAGAGGGGAGAAGGGTTGTTGGAGATAGAGGAAGCTGTTGTAGTGGCTTTGTTATGTGTGTTATTAGTCTGTATGCGTCGTCGAGGTGTCCCCCCAACTGAGGGCGAGCATGTGTGTGAGGTGTAGCAGTGTTGCCAATTTAGCTACTTTCCCGCTAGATCTGGAGGTATTTACGTCGATCTAGAGGCAATCTTTTACATCTAGCGGCATGAATCCTATCGATATTCAGGAGATTGGAATCATTTTAGAGCGATAATCTAGAAATTGTGGCCTATTTCTAGCGATTTTCGGCATTTATATACTATCTAGCGGACTTGATTTGGTAAGCCTGGTTGTATGTAATAGAATCAGCATCATATTTGTATTTCCAGTTTACAATGGCTGTTCTCTGGTACATGTTTCAGTAGTTATACAATATATATATTAAATTGCATAGCATACGTATTAAGGGCAGATCTCCACTTGAGGGATTTTTTTCTTGACCCCTTTCTCCCTCATGTTTAGCCCCATTGCTTTTGATATTATAAAATGTTTGCCCCATTAGTTTAGCGATTTTAAGAACTTTCACCCCATATTAAGACCTTTCGTGCAATTCAGGTGTCCATTTTATCCTGGCGAGCGATAGTGAGCCTGTAATTTAAGAGGAACCGGCCTTCGGCCGGGACATTTTTCTACCGAAAAATGTACAAATTTATCTTGAAAGGGACTCAAGGGGGTGTAATTTTAACCTTGATGGAGGTCTAGGGAACAAACTAAATACCTCCCCTTAACCGTATATAGTCCTTTACAAATATATATAGCCTACTATTTATATAGAAAGACAAGGATCATATGATACTTATTTACCGTATGTAATCAATTATTAACATGTCTACTATTTCAAGACAAGACAAAAGGAGCAGTAAGTCTAACATAATTTATATTTTCTAAGTAATTAAAAGCAAAGTAAATACAAATGAGTTTGGTATTTGTCCCATGAGCAGCTTACAAAATGTCAGAATTAAAGGGGGGGGGGGGGTAGGGTTTATATTAAAGGGGGGTAGGGTTTATATTAAAGGGGGGTAGGGTTTATATTAAAGGGGGGTAGGGTTTATATTAAAGGGGGGTAGGGTTTATATTAAAGGGGGGAGGGTTTATATTAAAGGGGGTAGGGTTTATATTAAAGGGGGGTAGGGTTTATATTAAAGGGGGTAGGGTTTATATTAAAGGGGGGGGGGGTTGATTTGTGTTTGTTTCAGACTTTATTGTTATATTTTCCTCCCTAGACCTCAAACAAGCTTAATCAATGATCCTCAAGATCCTCAAGATCCTCAAGATCCTCAAGATCCCCCTCGAAGATATATTTCTACATTTTTCGGTAGAAAAATGTCCCGGCCGAAGGCTGGTTCCATCCCCCCTTAATATAGTCCGAAAACTCGCAAGGGGGTCAGTTGGGTCTATTAATACTCCCAAGGGGGTCAGTTGGGTCTATTAATACTCCCAAGGGGGTCAGTTGGGTCTATTAATACTCCCAAGGGGGTCAGTTGGGTCTATTAATACACCCAAGGGGGTCAGTTGGGTCTATTAATACTCCCAAGGGGGTCAGTTGGGTCTATTAATACTCCCAAGGGGGTCAGTTGGGTCTATTAATACTCCCAAGGGGGTCAGTTGGGTCTATTAATACTCGCAAGGGGGTCAGTTGGGTCTATTAATACTCCCAAGGGGGTCAGTTGGGTCTATTAATACTCCCAAGGGGGTCAGTTGGGTCTATTAATACTCGCAAGGGGGTCAGTTGGGTCTATTAATACTCCCAAGGGGGTCAGTTGGGTCTATTAATACTCCCAAGGGGGTCAGTTGGGTCTATTAATACTCCCAAGGGGGTCAGTTGGGTCTATTAATACTCCCAAGGGGGTCAGTTGGGTCTATTAATACTCCCAAGGGGGTCAGTTGGGTCTATTAATACTCGCAAGGGGGTCAGTTGGGTCTATTAATACTCCCAAGGGGGTCAGTTGGGTCTATTAATACTCCCAAGGGGGTCAGTTGGGTCTATTAATACTCGGAAGGGGGTCAGTTGGGTCTATTAATACTCCCAAGGGGGTCAATTGGGTCTATTAATACTCCCAAGGGGGTCAGTTGGGTCTATTAATACTCCCAAGGGGGTCAGTTGGGTCTATTAATACTCCCAAGGGGGTCAGTTAGGTCTATTAATACTCCCAAGGGGGTCAGTTGGGTCTATTAATACTCCCAAGGGGGTCAGTTGGGTCTATTAATACTCGCAAGGGGGTCAGTTGGGTCTATTAATACTCCCAAGGGGGTCAGTTGGGTCTATTAATACTCGCAAGGGGGTCAGTTGGGTCTATTAATACTCCCAAGGGGGTCAGTTGGGTCTATTAATACTCGCAAGGGGGTCAGTTGGGTCTATTAATACTCCCAAGGGGGTCAGTTGGGTCTATTAATACTCCCAAGGGGATCAGTTGGGTCTATTAATACTCCCAAGGGGGTCAGTTGGGTCTATTAATACTCGCAAGGGGGTCAGTTGGGTCTATTAATACTCGCAAGGGGGTCAGTTGGGTCTATTAATACTCCCAAGGGGATCAGTTGGGTCTATTAATACTCCCAAGGGGGTCAGTTGGGTCTATTAATACTCCCAAGGGGATCAGTTGGGTCTATTAATACTCCCAAGGGGGTCAGTTGGGTCTATTAATACTCGCAAGGGGGTCAGTTGGGTCTATTAATACTCGCAAGGGGGTCAGTTGGGTCTATTAATACTCCCAAGGGGGTCAGTTGGGTCTATTAATACTCCCAAGGGGGTCAGTTGGGTCTATTAATACTCCCAAGGGGATCAGTTGGGTCTATTAATACTCCCAAGGGGGTCAGTTGGGTCTATTAATACTCGCAAGGGGGTCAGTTGGGTCTATTAATACTCGCAAGGGGGTCAGTTGGGTCTATTAACTCCCTCAGACATATATGACGCAATTGAGTCATATGGACTAGTGAACCAAAAACTCATATGACTCAATCGAGTCATATGGACTTATCTCCATGCCTCTATAATAAGTTATATGACGCACTAGCGTCATATGGAGCTCAGTAAGTCCGATAAGTTAGCTTACGATAAAACTGTTGGTGGCAACCTCAGCCACCTCCGATAATTCTAACGGCCGCAGTGTTGTTGTGAGTGTAGTGCGAGGCAGTGGCAATGATCCCGGGGCTCCCGCCTACTCGGACTTATTGGAACTTAATATGTCTGAAGGAGTTAATACTCCCAAGGGGGTCAGTTGGGTCTATTAATACTCGCAAGGGGGTCAGTTGGGTCTATTAATACTCCCAAGGGGGTCAGTTGGGTCTATTAATACTCCCAAGGGGGTCAGTTGGGTCTATTAATACTCCCAAGGGGGTCAGTTGGGTCTATTAATACTCCCAAGGGGGTCAGTTGGGTCTATTAATACTCCCAAGGGGGTCAGTTGGGTCTATTAATACTCCCAAGGGGGTCAGTTGGGTCTATTAATACTCGCAAGGGGGTCAGTTGGGTCTATTAATACTCCCAAGGGGGTCAGTTGGGTCTATTAATACTCCCAAGGGGGTCAGTTGGGTCTATTAATACTCCCAAGGGGGTCAGTTGGGTCTATTAATACTTGCAAGGGGGTCAGTTGGGTCTATTAATACTCCCAAGGGGGTCAGTTGGGTCTATTAATACTCCCAAGGGGGTCAGTTGGGTCTATTAATACTCCCAAGGGGGTCAGTTGGGTCTATTAATACTCGCAAGGGGGTCAGTTGGGTCTATTAATACTCGCAAGGGTGTCAGTTGGGTCTATTAATACTCGCAAGGGGGTCAGTTGGGTCTATTAATACTTGCAAGGGGGTCAGTTGGGTCTATTAATACTCCCAAGGGGGTCAGTTGGGTCTATTAATACTCCCAAGGGGGTCAGTTGGGTCTATTAATACTCCCAAGGGGGTCAGTTGGGTCTATTAATACTCCCAAGGGGGTCAGTTGGGTCTATTAATACTCGCAAGGGGGTCAGTTGGGTCTATTAATACTCCCAAGGGGGTCAGTTGGGTCTATTAATACTCCCAAGGGGGTCAGTTGGGTCTATTAATACTCCCAAGGGGGTCAGTTGGGTCTATTAATACTCCCAAGGGGGTCAGTTGGGTCTATTAATACTCCCAAGGGGGTCAGTTGGGTCTATTAATACTCCCAAGGGGGTCAGTTGGGTCTATTAATACTCGCAAGGGGGTCAGTTGGGTCTATTAATACTCCCAAGGGGGTCAGTTGGGTCTATTAATACTCCCAAGGGGGTCAGTTGGGTCTATTAATACTCCCAAGGGGGTCAGTTGGGTCTATTAATACTCCCAAGGGGGTCAGTTGGGTCTATTAATACTCCCAAGGGGGTCAGTTGGGTCTATTAATACTCCCAAGGGGGTCAGTTGGGTCTATTAATACTCGCAAGGGGGTCAGTTGGGTCTATTAATACTCGCAAGGGGGTCAGTTGGGTCTATTAATACTCGCAAGGGGGTCAGTTGGGTCTATTAATACTCGCAAGGGGGTCAGTTGGGTCTATTAATACTCCCAAGGGGGTCAGTTGGGTCTATTAATACTCCCAAGGGGGTCAGTTGGGTCTATTAATACTCCCAAGGGGGTCAGTTGGGTCTATTAATACTCCCAAGGGGGTCAGTTGGGTCTATTAATACTCCCAAGGGGGTCAGTTGGGTCTATTAATACTCCCAAGGGGGTCAGTTGGGTCTATTAATACTCCCAAGGGGGTCAGTTGGGTCTATTAACAAGGGGGTCAGTTGGGTCTATTAATACTCCCAAGGGGGTCAGTTGGGTCTATTAATACTCCCAAGGGGGTCAGTTGGGTCTATTAATACTCCCAAGGGGGTCAGTTGGGTCTATTAAT
>JBAKBP010032611.1:0-22935 GCA_037953745.1 Lithodes maja
GTAAGCTCACAGGCAAAATCCATAATCTCTAACCCGAAATCTCAAGTTTATGAGAGACTGGAATTGGAGGAATTCCAGGCGGTGGGGACCGATAAATGGAGTGTGGCTGCAGTGCCCCAATAAACCCACTCCTAACGTGTAATGCTTGACCAGTCCCTGTAACCGTTGTATGATGCATCTGGCTGGACTGCTCTTAGGTGAGAGAGCTTTACTGCCATGTTGGTTGCCAGGCCAACTAAAATACCCGAGTATGTCTACTGGAATAAGTGTAATATCCCTTGATCACTTGATCTTGAGTCTGGCCGTTTGAAGGTGGTTAGTTGTACTTAATAAGGATTCAGGCTATCGCTGTTACTCCTTTCGGAAAATCAGTGTCTTTAGGACACGAGTGCTGCTCAGTTGGGAGCTGCGGCACGTTGGGACTGTCTGACCTCGGGGAGACCTTTGGTTTAGTATGGCAGACATAACGAAGTCAGAATCTAGAACAGAACGAACACCATGGACGAATAGCCGGTCATTTCTTTAAACAGCAGCACAAGTTATGCAGGTGCAAATTAGCAAAATACAAATGTAGTGCCAGTCAAGGAGGCAACAATTGAAGCAGCAACTACAGAAGAGGATGCGATTCCTGCTACAGATAGTGCTAGTGACCCTCTCTATGCTTGGAGAGATGCCACACACAAAAATATATAAAAAAACAGACAGGAATATGAGGTTAACACCTTAAATAGATTCAGACTTTTAGACCATGCCAAAAGTCAGTATGACTTCCCTACGTTGGTTAAAACGTATTACAAATTGTAAGATCAAAATAAGCAAAATGGTAGTAAAACAGATAGATAGAGCATAATACAAAAATGTCTAACAAAACTGAAAAGTTAGTCGAAAGTACAGTAAGAAATACTACTGTATAAAACATGTACTATTGAAGAATAAATCTAACTAGAACGAACAGAGAAGTGAAAGAAGTAACAAGATCAATGGGTGTGAATTAAAAGACCAGATAATCAAATGGCAGGACAAAACTTATAGTAAGGAAAGAGATGAAGGTTGTTTAATGGACTAAGTTAGAGGAGGCATGGAGATGAAAGGTGGCACCTAATATATGAGAGAAAGAGAGTTACATAGTTACATCGATACAGACTGCATAGACCTTGAGGTCCCTAATAGGTGGTCCGGACTTAATGCTAATATAAAATTTGCTACTAAGTGGAAGGTAAGGATAGCAAAACAGAAGGTTCTCTCTCCAGCCAGTACAACCCTACAACCTAGGGTCGGCATGAAATTTAGTTGGGGAAACAAGGCACCCAGCAGAATGAGAACATGTCAACTGGGAAATTCATATAAAGAAGGAAATTGAGATATACTGTATACTACTGATGCTTAACCTATGTTTTGTTTTTGTTATTTTGTACCTATAATACTCCAACCTCCTTGAAATGGATGTCTAGACGCCTTTTGAATGTGTCAATTGTGTAACATTGTACCACTTTCTCTGGTTGTTTGTTCCAGTTGTTGACCACACTGTAGGTGAAACAGTGAATTGTGACATGGGGGGGGGGGGGGGTACAGAATCACACACGCAAAATAATGTCACAATTAAACAAACACAACCATATACATGGCTAAGCCACCTAAACAATCGTACTATTCAATGCTATAATGTGTGACAATACAAACACTACGTATAGTGATTGTAGTACACCCATCAACACTCTGACCCCCATCCTGGCCAGGCTAATCAATTAAATAGACAAGTGGTCACTTTATAGGCAGTGATCACTGTATTGAGTAAAGTTAGTGGTCAGTAGTAGTGGTGTCTTGGTTAACTAATGGGTCACAATAGACGACCTAGGAAATAAGTTTCCCTATCACTGTATGATGCCTCTCACTCCCTCTGTTGTCTGCATCGTGTGTGTGCTGTGTCTGAGTGTAAGTATGTGTTTTGTGAGTAAGTAAGTATGTGTGTGTGTGTGTGTGTGTGTGTATTTGTTGTTATTGTCTGCATTAATCAATAATGTAATTCATTATTATTCACCATTTGTAGACAGAGTTTCCTTCTCCGTTTGGAGAACACAGTTGCTCGTGACCTGATAAATCGTGTGGTGAGACACCTCCCAACACCATCATCGGTTATCAGAGCTGAATCACACTAACTCAACTATCCGGATCACTCTGAGGACACCTTGCCACACCTGGCCCATAGACAGTTATGGGGGGAACAGTGATTGAATAGTTAAATTATTATCTGTATGTATATATGATATGTATCTATATATTCTGGCTGTCTAGCTCTATGTCCCGTCCTTTAAATCTGCATCGTGTGGGTTAATCAAGTTTTCTGCAAATGTCCATGTTAGTGTGTTTTTATTGACTTAAAAAGTACTAAAGATTGTGGAAAAATCCGGAACGTAAGGATTTTAGAACTCTAATTAAATATACTGATGGTAGTTTCTGACTGAAAAACAATGACATTTATATTAATGAAGGTATGACACCTGCAGATATTGAACTATTGCAGATAAATAGTGGACTGTAGCCATTGTGAAGCTGATGGACGAAAAGGTGAAACAGAACGGGTAGAAGAGAAGAGAGGAAGAAATGGAATAGGGGAATGGGATGGAAGGTAAGAAACAATCCATTACGCATATACAACCTCAACCACACCTACCACCTTTTAATTAATTTTCCTTTGCTCACCTTGGAGATGACCTACACGAAATTGCGAGCCCAACACCTCGTCCGGTATGCCTGGCCTGATCCACACTGTGGCTTCATTCTGCACCACATAACACCATTCACGACCAACACATCGTAAACATTCCACCGTCTGATAGTACAGCCAGAGAGTAGGGCAGTTTGGGGGATTGTATGTGGGAAGAACATTGGAAAAACAGAAGGGTGGTGTAGGATGTAAGAGTGTTGTAGTGGTTGGGCTGATAGTCATTACATTCTGGCCAATATGCTGTTCACACTTTCGTTGAAAATGTTCTAATGAGCTGCTACTGCTGCTGCTGCTCACTCTCGCGCTTTCGCTCTCTCTCTCTCTCTCTCTCTCTCTCTTCGTACCACAACTTTTCAGTAAGCAAATTTCGCGTTAGTTTTCGTATTTACTTTGCCTAGAGTTAAAGAGGTAAAGTGGAGAGAGAGAGAGAGAGAGAGAGAGAGAGAGAGAGAGAGAGAGAGAGAGGTGAAAAGAACGGACAAAAAGACTATAAGCTGATAGAAATTTGATAATGGAAGATGAATACAAAAAAACAGAAAGTTGTCGTAAGCAAAGTAAATTGAAGTATATATATATATATATATATATATATATATATATATTATATATATATATATATATATATAGTTATAAATTTATATATATATATATATATATATATATATATATACGGTATATATATATATATATATATATATATATATATATATATACATATATAATATTATATTTATATATATATATTTATATATATATATATATTGAGTATATATCACAAATACACGTGAGCCACTCAATGTTTCTAATCTCTGAGTGGGTTCGAACCGCCGACCGGCAGGACGATAGCCGACGCTTTAATCAAGACTGCCGTGGTGTAGTTGATTAAAGCGTCGGCTATCGTCCTGACGGTCGGAGGTTCGAACCCCACTGAGAGATTAGAAATATATATATATATATATAAAAATATAATATATATATAAATATATTGATACGTATCTTGACTTAGAAGTGGTTAACTAAATAAATAAAGATAGAACAGTTAATATGAAAGTGTAGCAAAACAGCTGAATCCAATAGAACGTAAAATATTAAAGGTTGTTCTGTTGTTACTTACTTTCCTTCAGTTGTTGGGACAGTTATCCTTTATACTCTGATACACTTCATTTATATTTAAACAGGAAACTATTTAAAGTTACATTGAATGTTTAATAGGAAGTAGGCTATTAAATAAGAATATAAAAAGCTTGGTATGTAAGCAAGGGTTTTTAACCCTTAACTGTCAGCGCGCAACTTATGTCATGTGAAATAAATTTGCACAACTTATGTCGTGCGCCATTTTCAGCACGTAATGTTGCTGAGAGAGAGAGCTGAGCGGTGTGAGGAGCTTAGCAACTCTATGACCGCTCACGACCACCGCGGTGGACCAACTGAGGTAACTCCCACCTTTCCCTCCCCTCTCTCACTCGCTACACAGGGAATTATGTAGGGAAATTACCCAATTACAGGGTTTTTGCACTCGTGTTGCACGATCGTTACAAGAGAACCAGCGGTCGTACAAGGATGGTTCGGGTGTCATTGGAAAGCTCTGTTTATGTCCTTTCAGGGATAGATACTTGTTTTAGGCTCTGGGTCTTATATAGGTATGAAAATTAACACGTAAACAACCCTATTTAGGGTAAAAACACCCCTCTGGGCGCTACGGTCCGCTAGACCGCCTAACCCGCTAATAAGGTGTTAAGTCATTATATAATTATATTATAAAGCAATTAATCTTGATTATCAATAAAGTACTAAGATCTTTGTATATAATTAATTTAAGCTTGTTAACCCTTTAAAGATTGTTTACTCTTTCTATGTTATCTCGTTATTCTTTGTTTATTATTATTCTCTTTAGTATATTTTATCTTATTTATTCTTTTTACTGAAAGACATTTGACTAAATAAAAATGGTAAGGAAATATTATAAAGTCACATATAAAATGGAATTGTATTTATAAACGTAATTAAGGTATTTTACAATTAATCAAAATAATAATCAATGAAAGTTATGATAGATTTCAGGATAGTTTTGCATACGTTCTGATTTCACTAAAGTACAAATTAAAGTTTAGTAGGCAATATAATTTATAGGACTTTTACAATACCTGGCTTAACATAAAGTCATGTAAGTATTTAACTTATACAAGGCTTAATCATTATATAATTATGAATGACAATAGCTTTACATCAAGTTAGTTAATTGTTAATGAGTAAAGTAGTCAATATTCAATCCCAAATCATCTCTGAATCAAACATTAATTCTAATCACCAAAAGTAAACAGTAATTCAAAATATATATCTCTCCAATTAAACATATATGATTCTCCAATCACAAAATCCTAAACCAAATGAGTGATGTTTCTGACATACCTCTGGTTAATTAACAGTCACGAATAATCCCTCAATAACGAGTAAGAGATCGCTCCCGGACGCTGCTTAACATATAATAACCCCTATTATACAAGCCTGTGAAGTCTGTCTCGTCTCCCCACCACACTGCTCGTTTCCCCAGCTAAGAAAGTACTAGTTTGAACTATCAAATCCCAGGCTTAAGATATCATTTCCCGGACCAAGCTAATCCAATCAGAAGTCAGGAAACAGGTGCCTAATCCAATCCGATGCAGGCAGGGTGTGAGAGCCAATTACAGACGAGAAGCAGGGAACGAGGCCGCGTGAGTGGTGGGACAGTAGGGAGAAGGGGGGCTGGTTCTGCCTTGGCTCAAGCCCCCCATCCAGTAGTTCCCCCCCCCCCCCCCATACTGTGGAATGTGAAGACTGTGTGTGGAATGTCACGCCCACACCAGCTTAGCTGCTTTCTCTCTCTCTCACTCTCTCTTTCTCTCTCTCGTAACGTAAGCAGGGTTGAGTCGTGTAGTTGTAAAGTCACGTTCAATAGGTTGGTCTGGTCACATGACATCCGGTAGGTACGGATGTTACAATATATATATATATAAATATATAAATATATATAATATGTATATATATATATATATATATATATATATATATATATATATATATATACTGTATATATATACTGTATATACTGTATATATATATATATATATATATATATATATATATATATATAATTATATATTTATATATATATATTGTTACGAGGGAAGCTGGGGCAACCAGATACTTACATAGCCTACCTAGCCCACAGCACCGTACTACCCTGCAACAGACACACTCTTAATATCTGACTCAAAAACCAAGACATGCAAGTTCTCTAGGAAAAATGGTTATCTTCCTCTTTGCTTATTAACCCAGCAACTGCTGGAACACTCTTAAAGAGTTTCTCCGGGTGACCGCGGGAAGACTCTTAAGAGTCTGGGAAAAAAAAAAATCCATTTAAACCCCCCCCCCCCAAAAAAAAAAAAACATTTGTTTTTATTGTTTTATTTTTTTATTTATTTTTTGCCCTTGTGCCATGCCAAATATCACTACTACACCTCCCCTCCTTCCCCACTTTCCTCCCCTCCTTCAGTTATCACCTATTTTCCTTGTTATTCCCTTATTCTGTGGTCTATTTTCGTGCTAACATTAGCGAGTTGGTAGCAGGGCGTTGTCATCACTGTTACCAAGCGTGGGAAAGAGCGAGAGAGAGACTATTGCGTAACAGTGTCTCTCCAGACAAGGGGAGGGGTGGAGGGCAGGGAGGTTGCCTCAGCCATACATTATGTAACTCCCGGCCTGTATCGCCGATTTTGACCATCCAAACACTGTTTCTACTTGTTTTATTGTTGTAACAGGTTAATACCTTTATAATCAACCTATAATAGGCGCATATGGATAAGTATTAATGCTATTTATGGTAAAATAACGATGTTAGTGATGGGAACAGCTCAAATACGTGCGTACAGGAGTGTGGTGTCTCAAATCCCCCATGCGCACGTCTTAGGTTAAAGCAGTGACAAGGAGACACAAAAATATCTATTGTCCCTGAGTCTATTCCATAGTGTGTGTAGTATGCAAGAGAACTTCTAAGGTTATTCTATACTGCACCAACATTATCCCACCATACCACTACTAGACTCCCAGAACACTCTCTTTCATGCCCAATCGCTTAGGAATTGAGAACAAAACAAAGCAAAACCCCATGGAAAGTCCAGTACAATAAACCTCTGTGCCAAGCATATTATCCTTAGCCTATGTCCTAATAATACACTGGGTGGCTCTCTTCAGCACAGCACGGTGGTGGTGTTGTAAGGGATAAACAACTTTAACCCTTAACTGGCGGTGTGCAACATTTGTCGAGTGAAATAAATTTGGACCATGTGGCGGTGCACGACAGCTGTCGAGTGCCATTTTCAGCACGTAATGTTGCTGAGCGGTGGGACGAGCGTAGTAACCTTATGACCGCTCCCCATGACCACCGTGGACCTACTGAACTGTATCCCACCCTTTTCCCCCCTTTCTCACTCGCTACACAGGGAATTATGTACGGAAATTACCTTATTTTAGGGTTTTTGCACTCGTGTTGCACGATCGTTGCAAGAGAACCAGCGGTCATACAAGGATGGTTTGGAAAGCTCTGTTTATGCCCTTTCAGGGATAGATACTTGTTTTATGCTCTGGGTCTTGTTTATACATGAAAATGAGCCCGGAAACAACCCTATTTAGGGTAAAAAAAAAAACGCTGTGCGGTACGGTGTAAAATACACACCACCCGCTCTTAAGGCGTTAATGACTTATCGCTTACAAAATCATCTGGGGTTAGCTTAATACAATCGAGTGCAATGGGGACAACCTCACCTATTAATAGGCTCCAACCCTAGTCCCTGACTGCACTCAATGTATTGCTGCTACATTTTAAACAAGGCCCAAGGGTTGATATCCTGGGGAAGTTGGAAGCTGGCTGCCACCCAATAAAGGGTTGGATAAGACCTGAGTCAAAGGATGCTGTGTGGTGGAAAAAGCTTAGCCTACCATATCATCCACCGAGCAACCTCAGTTCCCAAAGGCCTGACAAAAACAGAGATAAACAGTCCAGTTACCCAATCCCTCCAGTGATATCAACCATGAATAATATGCACATATAATAATGGTGAAACAATGCAGCAGAATAATGAAACTGAAATAAGAAACCAGTGTAGAAGCTTATACACTAAGATTGCCAAAGAAGCATGAATGGAGTGATCAATATTAAACTAAAGAGGTTAAAACAAAACAATATGCTCAATATGACTCCGGCCCATGCTATGCTCCAATCAAATAAAGAACAAAAAGAAATATGCGGTATTCAAGGGAAAACACAGAGCAAGCCTAGCCAACACCAAACAGTGATGCTGACAGCGCGAGAGGTGAGACTGGAGTGAGCTCTAGCCCTCGCTCTGGTTCCCACGGCCTGACGAGTAAGGGAGAGGAGGGGCACCAGGCGCCGCTATAATGCTTAATTATCCCAGGCGCCTGCCCTCTCATTAACTTCACAAAAGTAACAAATAAACATAAGGCATCATTGTGTAAACTTATGATAAACAAAATAATCCCCCAAGGGCTGAACAAAAGAAGTAATTATACTCGTGGCACCAATAATAATGTTCCCGTAGGCGCAACCCTGACAAGACAAAGGCTGACTATGAGGCAAGGCCCATAGCCTCTCCACAGGCCACATGAGGTATCATAACACACATACAACTGAACTGGGGTATAAGTTCGGCAGGATGTGACAATATATATATATATATATATATATATATATATATATATATATTTTGTTTTTTTGTTTTTTGTTCTTTTTCTTTTTTTTCAGCATATACTTGTACTTTGGTGTTGTATTATTACTAGCATTATTATTATTATTATTATTATTATTATTATTATTATTATTACCCATCCTGCTTCTACAAGCTTGGAGGTTAAACTGAAGCCGTGATGCAGGCTGGGCATGCCATTTTCCCGGCCGCACTCAGGCCATTTTCGGACTGACTATTGGCATGCGATATTGATATCGAATTAGTGTCGGAATTTACCATTGTCCATGATAATAAGGGACCACCGCCGGGCTGCCTCCTGATTATATAAATGCCTACAGTCTGATTTCCGTTTGCTTCCCATTTACCTCCCGTGAGATTACGACCGCTATGGTAAGGCCACACCTCCTGAATTTGTTGTGTAGAAGTGAATTTTTTGGAGCTATCCACCGAAACACAGGAATGCCACCAGACACTGAAGATCATCACAAGACAATGCACAGATCTTCACAAGGAATCACAAGACAGCATGAGAATACTAGTCCCCTGGCATTCTGGGAGGGTTTTGATGGCTGGGTGAAGGGGCCTTTAGTGGTTGGTTTTGTGGTGAGAAGTGGAGAGGGTTTAGTGGTTGGTCTTTTGGTGAGGAGTGAACAGGGTTTAGTGGTTGGTCTTGTGGTGAGCAGTGGAGAGGGTTTAGTGGTTGGTCTTGTGGTGAGGAGTGGAGAGGGCTTAGTGGTTGGTTTTGTGGTGAGGAGTGGACAGGGTTTAGTGGTAGGTCTTGTGGTGAGGAGCGGAGAGGGTTTAGTGGTTGGTCTTGTGGAGAGGAGAGGAGGAGTGGAGAGGGTTTAGTGGTTGGTCTTGTGGTGAGGAGTGGACAGGGTTTAGTGGTTGGTTTTGTGGTGAGGAGTAGACAGGGTTTAGAGGATGGTCTTGTGGTGGGGAGTAGACAGGGTTTAGTGGTTGGTCTTGTGGTGAGGAGTGGACAGGGTTTAGTGGTTGGTTTTGTGGTGAGGAGTTTACAGGGTTTAGTGGTTGGTCTTGTGGTGAGGAGTGGACAGGGTTTAGTGGTTGGTTTTGTGGTGAGGAGATTACAGGGTTTAGTGGTTGGTCTTGTGGTGAGGAGTGGACAGGGTTTAGTGGTTGGTTTTGTGGTGAGGAGTGGACAGGGTTTAGTGGTTGGTCTTGTGGTGAGGCGTGGACAGGGTTTAGTGGTTGGTTTTGTGGTGAGGAGTGGACAGGGTTTAGTGGTTGGTCTTGTGGTGAGGAGCGGGCAGGGTTTAGCGGTTGGTCTTGTGAGGAGTGGATAGGGATTAGTGGTTAGTCTTTTGGTGAGGTGAGGAGGAGTGGAGAGGGTTTAGTGGTTAGCCTTGTGGTGAGGAGAGGAGTGGAGAGGGTTTAGTGGTTGGTCTTGTGGTGAGGAGTGGAAAGGGTTTAGTGGTTGGTCTTGTGGTGAGGAGAGGAGTGGAGAGGTTTTAGCCGAGCATGCTAACCACTACACCACAGGTCACCACCGAGGAGGTTACTGATGATGATCAAGACATTGGATTACAAAATAGTGAGAAGAAAATAGAAGGCAATATTGAAACTGATGATGTGAGTGCAGGAGAGGGTTGCAGGATGGATGCTGGTGTGGAGGGAGTTATTTAGAACAGAAAACTGACAGCTATTGATGATGATGATGATGGTAAGTTGATTAAGGTGATGAAGGAGATAGAATATTTACTAATTATCCAGGAAGTGGCTCACAGGATCCTAGGCAAGCAGACACTGAGTATAAATTATATACAGTACATTGAGAAGCTTATAATTATGCTGAATAGTACATTGTTTTACATCAAATTACCAGATGACCGTTTTATTTGCTGTTTAAACTATCCTTAACCCTTGTCTATCGGGGCCCGACTTAAGTCAGCATAGAAAAATTTGGACTATGTGGCGGGGCCCGACTTAAGTCTGTGTGCAATTTTGGCGCAATATTGGCTCTGAGAGAGAGACGAGCGACGGGAGGAGCATGGGTTACCTCATGACCGCTCGCCACGGCCGCCGTGGACCAACTGAGATGTACTCCACTTACATCCACCCTCCCTCCCTCGCTACATACGTAATTATATAAAGAAATTACCGTATTTTAGCGATTTTGCCCTTCGGTTGCACGATCGTTGCAAGACAACCAGTGATCGTAGAAGGATGGTTCGGGTGTCATGGGAAAGTTCAATTTACGCCCTTTCAGGGATACATACTTGTATTACGCTCTGGGTCTTGTTTATGCATGAAAAAGAGCACGGAAACAACCCCATTTATGGTAAAAAAAAAACGCTGGGCGGCACAGTGAAATATACTCCACCACCCGCTCGTAAGGTGTTAATCTAACCTAATATAATCTAGTAAGCAAATATAACCTTACCCTATCCTTGATTTAGCCTATTCTGATATATCTTAAACTTAATATATCTTTAACACAACTGGGCCCAACTTACCCTATCATACTTTACGAAATATAACTTACTCTAATATGTTCAGTCTTGACACTGACCTAACTTAAAATTGACAAAGCCTTAGCCTACACTAACCTATCCTGAATAATCTAAATAGACTGACATCAAAATAGTATGAAACAATCACAACCAACTATAATTAATTACAAACATTTAGGGTCATCAGTGATACTGTATATTCCTTTATCTGATATTGTAACTACCCTTAAACCACACATATGTCTTGTTGAAGTAATAATGCATTACTTAATTGTATAGCCAACCTAAAACCCTAGCCATCACAAGTTAGACCTGTTACGACCGGGGCTACGAATAAAACAAGGGCACTTAATAATTGGACTAGTAATAGGGCACTATGCAACAATGGTACGCTAGATCCAAACCCTTGAACTTATATGCCGGCGAACAAAAACACCTATACCCTCCAAAGTTAATCTGCGATAACGGGGTATCCTTAACTGGGCATAAATGTACTCTACTTCAGGCTAACCCACACTGGTATAGCCTGATAACAAACAAGATGCAAGCTACGTTAAAATGCACAAAAGGGAAGCTATGGAAAGATCAATTAAATCACTGCAAGATTTTATTACAATAAAAAGATGCTTCAATACAGTTACTCTAAACAACAATAAACTCTTCACTCCTATCTGAAAGAAAGTGAACTCTAGTCCTACAGCATAGACCTGGAAACTTCTGAAGAAAGTCTGATGCTCATAAGGTACTCGTATCTTAAATTATATAAAGGCAGGAGGCAGGACACCATACGTGTAAACTGAATACACTAAAAGATAGGACATATAATGTTAACTGACACGGAAATACTATAAATGTGCAACGGCAGTAATGCTCGACACTAAAAAATGTACTTCCTCACCAACGAAACAGTCTACTATGATTGTGCAACTCAACAACAACCTAGACTAAAAAATGCTGTGAATAATAATGCATACATATCATAAACAGCTCATGTCCTAACTAGTGTCTGCTCGGCGAATAAAGTCTAGCTGGGATATCAAGGTTAGGAAACTGTGGCTGAGCAAGACTGGCTCATAGCCTAGCGTTGTCCTTAAGGCGGTATGATTAAAGTTACGTTAATGACGGGGATGCTCTCTTGGTAGATCCAGATCTCAAGTATCTGGTTCTACCCTCGCGATCCGTCTAAAGTCAAGCAAAGAGGCAGCACTGTGTTCTAAGGTAGTAGGCAAACGCCCTCTTACAACACGATGCTGCACTCGCAAAAGGCACAACCAAAAGGACAACCTAGGCTACCACAGAAACCATCGAAGTCGTGTATGTATAAGCAAACCATACACACATCGCTGACAACGACAACAGCAGCCTTATCCCAGTCTAACATTAAATAACCCAGCAGAGCACTAAATCAATAATGGAAACACACACCGAGTTCTTAACCTCTACTAACTAAGAACCCTCAAACCTATTCTAAGTACATGTAAATATCTCAGAGAGCGACGCACATAATACGATGGGCCGATATGAAATTGTTAGCAGAACCCAAAGGGAGTGTTGTGACGTTAAAAGATTAGAGGAATGAAAGAGAAGAAGATGAGGAAGAGAGACAGTATCAGAATGGTGGACATATGGGGGACAGTGGTAAAAAGGATGTTAGTCATGTGTGTCCCTAGCCAGCTCTGAAGAGGGTAGCTCCTCGGGACCCCCAGGATCCCACAAAGGCATGGTGGTCGGCCAATCACAGGCCGATACGTCACAAGGCAGCAGGCCTCCATGACGCGCCAAGAACCACCCGCCAATCAGAGGCGAGAGAAAGCCCGCGCGTGAAAAACTCCTCCGGGAGGGAGGAGGGAGGAGGGAAGCAACACTACCCCATGCTGCTCGCTCGCTCTCTCTCTCTCAACTTCACTACAATGCATCTTTTGTTCTACTCTTGATATAAAATACTTCCCGTTGTCACAGACGAAAATAAAGACCACCACTGGACTGTCTGTAACAATGCAAGTACTATGAAAGAAAGAACAACATTCTCTGATAACTGTAGCCCATTTCACTGTCCTGGCGAGCGCTAGCGGCTAACGGGAGGCGATTCTGCCAACGCTGGTTGGCGTCACACCCCGCCCAAGATATGGGACGCTCAACAATAGGTGAGCACCATATCTGACAAGGCAGAATGCCGACAAGACCCGCCACAACCAGCCACTCCACCAGAAATGAAATGCAAAGCTCAATCATAAATAAAAACAAAATTTTAGCATAAATAAAATCTTATAACCCCTCCCAAACATAATAGTATAATTTTAGCCTGCTATGCTCCCTGAGCGAGTTTCACAGAGCCCAGCCTACTAAGTGAAAGACAGGTTCAACTTAGGACTTTAGCTATAACATTGGCAACTTACAATTAACTATCAAAAGACAGAGTTTTTATGTGATTTTTTTGTATTTAATTTTAATGTTGTTTTTGACGGCTGCTCTACAGGGGCAAGCCTGATTTTTTCTCCACTCTCAACACACACTGACTGAACGGCGAGGGTTCTTCTGCAAACAAACCCTCCCGTGACAAACAATCAGCCAAAACATTATCAGTGCCCTTAGCATGCCACACATCCAACTTGTGTTCCAGCAGCACAACAACACCTGACACAGATAACCTGCCCAGTTCATCACAAGACTGGCACTTCTCTTCGCTCTTTCCGGCAACGGGGCCTGCCAATAACCTTTCATTAGTTCTACCTTCGTGACGAGCGAGGCAGCCCCGATGCGGTCTATGGTATCGTCAACTCTAGGTAATGGATAGGCGTCTGTCAGGGATAATGCTTCCACACTCTTGCAATCACCATACACACGGATCTTGCCACTCAACTCAGGTTGCAAACTCACTGGCAACGACCACTCACGATATACCTTATCCCTCAGACCCTTGGGTAATGGATAGGTGTCTGTCAGGGATAATGCTTCCACACTCTTGCAACCACCATACACACGGATCTTGCCACTCAACTCCGGTTGCAAACTCACTGGCAACGACCACTCACGATATCCTTTATCCCTCAGACCCTTTTTCCACATGTCGTCTAGCTCTGTTTTCACGACAGGCTGTTGAACAGGATTTATACGGTAGGGAATTAAACTGAGCCTTGCACTGTCTCCAGCTTCCATGTCGGATTCTACCCCGTCCATCAGGCCTGGAGAAGCAACAAACATGCGGATGCACTACCACAGCCTAGTAAACAACTTATCTCGCAGAACAACATGCCTAGTGCCCTCCCACAACCCAGCCGAGACCGCAGCTTCTAACCTGTAGTCTCCCTCCTTCTCCACCTTCGTCCCTAGAACAGCCAGGTCATGAGAGACAATCAGTACCACCTGTGCAGTCACTCCCATAGTTCATAATTGCTAAGGCTTCCCCGCCGATACCGTACATGCGCACCCCCGCATTCCTTACGACTACATCTGCCTGCGCAGCATCACCGCCTTCAGCGACATGGCGAGATACAGTCGTCTATGGTAGGGCTGTTGCATTCGACTAGAGCAGCATTGGGAGGCTATGTGACGACCGGGCACATCTACTCCACAGCCAACCTCACCAATCTGCTCAATGTCCTCCTTTTGACTGACCACCACCCTTGGCAGCCATGGGTCGACCCTGACCTGACAACCATGTCCAAGCCTCGTCGCCCACCTTGAACTACCGAAACAACGAGGCTAACGGTCTACCAACATTCAAGTGACCTGCCCTCGGAACATCTTGCACTGCCTGAGTTGTGAGGCTCGGGTGCTCGGCACGACCAGTGGGGTATGAACCGAGCTGGTGCTGGAGCGCTGCACACTGCTGATCAGGCAGGTGCTCTAGCGCTTCCACAGCCACCAGACTTGTGTCCCCCGCCCACTTGCTCTCATAAATGATAAGATATGATGTCACAGTGACCCCAGTCTGTTGAAGGGGTATGGTAGCAGATGGGGTGATTCTTAATTGCACTGCCTACTCGCCGTGGTGAGTTTGCCCGGCAAGTGACGGAAATAAAGCGTGTATCACACTAGGCCAAATGTTCTCCATTCTCAGTTCTGCATTCTCCATTTACAGCCAATAGAGCTGGCAGCTACTAGCACACATATACTGTATAGGCTTTACCCACTGGCTTTGCCACAGCAGTAAGCGATCGTTATACTGTGGTATATTACCTAAAATGTAAAGTAATATAGATAGATAGATAGATATCTCAATCTATACGATAAGGTTGCTATATTTTGCGTTTGAAGCTTATATAAGTAGGTATTAGGTAGTTTTCTCAATATATACAGCTTGACGGCACCCCTAGTGATTTCCGCAGCAGTAAACGATCGTTATATTGTGCGGTTTCACCTATAACATAGAGAAATATGGATTGATATTGACAATTACAATGCAATATGACTCAATCTACACGTTAGCGTTGTTATTATATATTTGTGAAGCTTATATGAGGAAATATTTTGAACTTTTCACAGGTTTTCGCTTCATACCAACTGCCGTGGCATATGAACAGTGCTTATTTAGCTACAAGTGGTGTAGCTATTTTAGCATTAATTCACCTAATTATTTTTATCAGCAGCTCACAATCAAAACACAATTTTGTAGCAAAATATACACTTCAACGTCATATACTTGAGATATCATTGAGGATTAAAGTGGACAGCTAAATCCACCACCTGCCTTCCTCTATGAATAAGGTGTGCGTTTCCAGTCTAAATATGTAGCGCTACAGATCGACATGGAAAAAATATTGTCTCAAATAGGGCTTTAACCAGGACAAAAATGAAAAATACGCATTTGGTTATTGAATATTTGCTTAGATCCACGATTTGATGTAGTCAATTTTGTAATGCGTAGTGTGTTCTCCGATTTCTAGTATTGCATTCTACATACCGTATTGAGGCTGACGAGTTGCTTCCATCAAAAGACGGTTCCTTCCCATCCAGTGTGGGCTGCATCCTGGCTCCCGTCAAACAGCGATATTTGTGTAAGAGAAGGGCGATATCTAAACTTTTGCGGTAGAATGGAGAAAAATTTGCCTAGTGTGATACCGCCTTAATCCATAAAACGCGATACGCCTAATGGAAGGGTCATAATAGCGAACGTAATAAGCCTCACAGAAGCAGGACAATCAACAATTTATCGGTTATTTTCTGCAAGAATTATCTTCAGCTGGGATCAAGGCAGGGTTAAGTCACTTAGAGGCCCTATGCAACTGCGAGATCACTCCTGCAAGCCCTTAGTGTGGCACTAGACCTTGGAGAGGGAGGGTGTATGTCGCCTGGCATCCCGTCCCAGGATATGACCGGGCGGTAACATTAAACGTTTTTTTCACCACCCAATTGCTGTTCCCACTTCTTTTATCGCTCTTCAAGGTTCATATGTTCATCTATCTATCTATCTATCTATCTATTTCCTGACGCCGTGATCCTGATCCCCGAAGGGGTGGCAACGAACGAAATGCCCCCATGCACCTCTGTCTCCAGTCAGTCGATGCCCCTCTTCCCAAGCAGCACCACCTTCATCCACATACTTTTTCACTCCATCATTTCACCTCTCTCTCGGTTTACCTCTCCCTCTCTGTCTTTCCACCTCGCTCTCGTACACCCTCTTAGCTATTCTCTACCTTCTCATACATTCCATATGTTCGTGATATAACTAAAATAGACACACATGGAGAAGAAATAATGATTTACATCGTATATAATGCTATAACAAATTCTGCCAGAATTGAAGGCTAGAAATTATCCGTGCAAAGCCTCGTTGTAGATGACACGCTCAGACATGTTCCTTGCTTGCTTGTGCTCCCTCAGTCTTCGCTACCTGGACGACAAAGTGATGTAATGCCAGCAGTTGTGTCAGTGAGAGTGTTTACCTCGCAAGCGTTGGTTTGAGCGCATGACTGCCGAAGGAGGAGGTAGACTCACAATAACATTTCGGAAGTGTGGGGGGGGGGGGGGATTTCTTCATCTAACGAAGCTTAGGTGTGTTGGTAACTTGTAAATAGTTATGTCAAATACTTGTAAAGCCAGCAAAATAGTATAGTGCAAATTCGAGGTAACACAGGAGTGATTATTCGGAGGTTAATAAGTGTAGGTTAGGGACTCAATCACTAAAATAGGTGCAACATATTACTAGCATTTTTGTTCTACACCCTGCCCCAATCATTAGATTTACAAGGGCAATAAACCAGCAAAAAATCTAATGAAGTTAACTAACTAGTCAACTTGTAAGTGTTCAGGTTCAGGGTATATCATCATTAGGATGAATTAATTTAATCTACCCCCCTCTACTTTAACTTCAAAAAGAGGAAGAGGACGATGATATAATTAGGCAGAGGCGACGAAAGAAGAGTATTTGAGGGAGGGTGGGAGGGAATGTGAAACTGTTTGAGGCTCTTGAAGGAAATGAAAGATGAGGGCACAATGAAGTGATGATAAGGGGGAAGATGAGAGAATTATGAGGAAGAGGTACAGGTCGAAAACAGAGAGGATCTGAAAAAGGAAGGGACAACACGGAAAGAAATGTTGGAATACTTTTGATTCTTGAAGGAAATGGCAGCTTAAAAAAAAAGTGGGTGACATTACGATGAATATTATAATACGTTGATTGCGACGATGGCGATGATGAGGAGGATAGGAGTGATAACTGAAAAGCTAAGGGAGTTAAGAAGAAAACGGGAAGGGAATGTTGGACTATTTAAGATGTTTGAAGGAGATGGAAGATGGGGGAGAATTGGATGATGATTAAGGAGACAGAACTAGGTGGAAGGAGAGGGAAACAAGGAGAACAAAAAATACACAGTTACAGGACAAAGAGAGGAGGAAGCAGGTGGTAAAAGAAAAACTTTAGGGAAGACCAACTCTGAGGGAGGGAGAGCGAAAACTAGAAGGAGATGTTGAACTACCACCTGTACTTCAGATGTTTGCAGGAGATGAGTGATGAGGGACAAGTGGGTGATGATGAGGAGGAGGATTAAGGACAAAATTATAAGAGGAACATCAAGATCAGAAGTAGCTGGGTAGGGAGACAAATTATGGGATGGGAAAGTCTAAATATTGAAGGAAATAGCGGATAAGAAGCATACATGGAAAATATGATAATTATACAGAAAACGAGTACAAAGGAATAGACCGAAAAAAAAAGCAACAACATATATATTGATCCTTACGAGGCTACTTGTAGCTATTCTACCAAGCCATTGTTAGGGTGAAATGGGAGGAGGAGGAGCTGGGGTATAAATAGATGGTAGGTCAGAAAATAGAGATTAAAGTATGATAAAGACAAGAAAGAGCAAGAAAGAAGAGCTGCAAGAAGGGGTAAGATAAAAGGAAGCTCTGAGGAAGGGTGGGAGTAAACATGGGATGGGGATGTTGAGGTGTATTAGGACTTGAGGTGAATTGTACGAAGTGAGAGGAAGGAGTGTTGACTAACATTACATTGTTAATACAGAAGAACAGAACTGAGAAAAAGGACAATTTAGAATGAAAAGCAGAAAGAACAATATGCTAATCTGAAAATTCTGAAAAACTAGAAATATTGAGAAAGCACAGGGTAGAAGTAATTACAAGAATAAATACTCAAGTGATGAAGAAAATATACCCATGGAAATACATGATAAGAGGAGGGTGTCCGGTTGTAGAGTAGAGTTGCAGAAGAGGAGTTTTCAGATAGAAGAGGGGCGAAGACCGTTCAGGAATTTGCATGAAACAACGCTAAAACTCAAAATATATTGACCCCTCCCTCCTTCCTACTCTTGATCCTTTCCCTTGCGGCATTATATTTATAAACTTTCCTTTAAAGCTTGCTCTGTTCCTTCGTACTTCTCGTTTCTTAGTTTTTCCCTTTTTATATATTTTGTTTACAATCTTCCCTTGCTCCTTCTTCCACTGTGAACTGCTTTAAAATCCTTCATTATTCAATACTTCACATTATTCGCCTCCTTGTTTCTTCCTTCATTATTGACTGAGGTGACCAGCTTCAGATACAATCACGACCACTCACCAATGAAAAACCAACCCATAATACAACAGCTGATGCTGAGAGGATTGGGTTTTAATCATGTGGTGATGGGCTGGTCTATCAGAGTGAGAGTTGAGCGTTCTCTGCCATACACATAGCTTGCTCTGACTATTCCTTTTATTTATATATTTTCTAGATCTCAAGTGGCGGCGTCTCTTCCGTGGATTGACCTCTCTACTTCCAACCTAGAGGTTAGCAGATTGGGAGTCAAAGAGTCACATTTGTCCTTTGCCCCTCAACTTTCCCTTCATAATTGCTAAGGGGCACAGGGTCTTGGGTGGGGGTTCGGTGTCCCAGGGGTTTCTGCATCCTCTTCAGCTCCTCGTCTGGGAGCATCTTCGGTCACCTGGTCATTCTTAGTGGTACAGCAGGGAGTGTTCTGTGGGGGCACTTAGTTATGACCTTGGCCTTGCTCTGGACCTTTGGGCTGTTTGCTCATACAGCCTGGTGAACAACAGCAACAACAACAGCCACATTAAACAACTTTCAAACATAGTATTCTATGATCATTATACCACAACACATGTACACTCTGTGTGATACATTCTCACAACATAACATTATTAAATAAACAAAAAATAATATTCTCTAAATTCAAGATCTTATAAGATGGATCTGTGGAAGAATATACCAACAGGCCATAGGCATCATAATGTAAATTGGACTTGGGAATTCAAAACAAATATCAACATATTCAAATGTCGTGATTGCTTGATTAGTATACAGTATATCTCTCAAAAAAAGAAACCCTTATTATAGAAAATTATTTACTTTTAGGTGCAAACCCAACCCAACAACGCCCTCATCACCCAACCCAACAACGCCCTCATCACCCAACCCAACAACGCCCTCATCACCCAACCCAACAACGCCCTCATCACTCAACCCAACAACGCCCTCATCACCCAACCCAACAACGCCCTCATCACTCAACCCAACAACGCCCTCATCACTCAACCCAACAACGCCCTCCTCACTCAACCCAACAACGCCCTCATCACTCAACCCAACAACGCCCTCATCACTCAACCCAACAACGCCCTCATCAGTCAACCCAACAACGCCCTCATCACTCAACCCAACAATGCCCTCATCACCCAACCCAACAACGCCCTCATCACCCAACCCAACAACGCCCTCATCACCCAACCCAACAACGCCCTCATCACTCAACCCAACAACGCCCTCATCACCCAACCCATCAACGCCCTCATCACTCAACCCAACAACGCCCTCATCACTCAACCCAACAACGCCCTCATCACTCAACCCAACAACGCCCTCATCACTCAACCCAACAACGCCCTCATCACTCAACCCAACAACGCCCTCATCACCCAACCCAACAACGCCCTCATCACCCAACCCAACAACGCCCTCATCACCCAACCCAACAACGCCCTCATCACCCAACCCAACAACGCCCTCATCACCCAACCCAACAACGCCCTCATCACTCAACCCAACAACGCCCTCATCACTCAACCCAACAACGCCCTCATCACTCAACCCAACAACGCCCTCATCACCCAACCCAACAACGCCCTCATCACCCAACCCAACAACGCCCTCATCACCCAACCCAACAACGCCCTCATCACCCAACCCAACAACGCCCTCATCACCCAACCCAACAACGCCCTCATCACTCAACCCAACAACGCCCTCATCACTCAACCCAACAACGCCCTCATCACTCAACCCAACAACGCCCTCATCACTCAACCCAACAACGCCCTCATCACCCAACCCAACAACGCCCTCATCACTCATCCCAACAACGCCCTCATCACTCAACCCAACAACGCCCTCATCACTCAACCCAACAACGCCCTCATCACTCAACCCAACAACGCCCTCATCACTCAACCCAACAACGCCCTCATCACTCAACCCAACAACGCCCTCATCACTCAACCCAACAACGCCCTCATCACTCAACCCAACAACGCCCTCATCACTCAACCCAACAACGCCCTCATCACTCAACCCAACAACGCCCTCATCACTCAACCCAACAACGCCCTCATCACTCAACCCAACAACGCCCTCATCACTCAACCCAACAACGCCCTCATCACCCAACCCAACAACGCCCTCATCACTCAACCCAACAACGCCCTCATCACTCAACCCAACAACGCCCTCATCACTCAACCCAACAACGCCCTCATCACTCAACCCAACAACGCCCTCATCACTCAACCCAACAACGCCCTCATCACCCAACCCAACAACGCCCTCATCACTCAACCCAACAACGCCCTCATCACTCAACCCAACAACGCCCTCATCACTCAACCCAACAACGCCCTCATCACTCAACCCAACAACGCCCTCATCACCCAACCCAACAACGCCCTCATCACTCAACCCAACAACGCCCTCATCACTCAACCCAACAACGCCCTCATCACTCAACCCAACAACGCCCTCATCACTCAACCCAACAACGCCCTCATCACTCAACCCAACAACGCCCTCATCACCCAACCCAACAACGCCCTCATCACTCAACCCAGCAACGCCCTCATCACTCAACCCAACAACGCCCTCATCACTCAACCCAACAACGCCCTCATCACTCATCCCAACAACGCCCTCATCACTCAACCCAACAACGCCCTCATCACCCAACCCAACAACGCCCTCATCACTCAACCCAACAACGCCCTCATCACTCAACCCAACAACGCCCTCATCACTCAACCCAACAACGCCCTCATCACTCAACCCAACAACGCCCTCATCACTCAACCCAACAACGCCCTCATCACTCAACCCAACAACGCCCTCATCACCCAACCCAACAACGCCCTCATCACTCAACCCAACAACGCCCTCATCACTCAACCCAACAACGCCCTCATCACTCAACCCAACAACGCCCTCATCACCCAACCCAACAACGCCCTCATCACTCAACCCAACAACGCCCTCATCACTCAACCCAACAACTCCCTCATCACTCGACCCAACAACGCCCTCATCTCTCAACCCAACAACGCCCTCATCACTCAACCCAACAACGCCCTCATCACTCAACCCAACAACGCCCTCATCACTCAACCCAACAACGCCCTCATCACTCAACCCAACAACGCCCTCATCACTCAACCCAACAACGCCCTCATCACTCAACCCAACAACGCCCTCATCACTCAACCCAACAACGCCCTCATCACTCAACCCAACAACGCCCGCATCACTCAACCCAACAACGCCCTCATCACTCAACCCAACAACGCCCTCATCACTCAACCCAACAACGCCCTCATCACTCAACCCAACAACTCCCTCATCACTCAACCCAACAACTCCCTCATCACTCAACCCAACAACGCCCTCATCACTCAACCCAACAACGCTCTCATCACTCAACCCAACAACTCCCTCATCACTCAACCCAACAACTCCCTCATCACTCAACCAAGCAACTACCTCATCACTCAACCCAACAACTCCCTCATTACTCAACCCAACAACTCCCTCATCACTCAACCCAACAACTCCCTCATCACTCAACCAAGCAACTACCTCATCACTCAACCCAACAACTCCCTCATTACTCAACCCAACAACTCCCTCATCATTCAACCCAACAACTCCCTCATCACTCAACCCAACAACTCCCTCATCACTCAACCCAACAACTCCCTCATCACTCAACCCAACAACTCCCTCATCACTCAACCCAACAACTACCTCATCACTCAACCCAACAACTCCCTCATTACTCAACCCAACAACTCCCTCATCACTCAACCCAACAACTACCTCATCACTCAACCCAACAACTACCTCATCACTCAATCCAACAACTCCCTCATTACTCAACCCAACAACTCCCTCATCACTCAACCCAACAACTCCCTCATCACTCAACCCAACAACTACCTCATCACTCAACCCAACAACTCCCTCATTACTCAACCCAACAACTCCCTCATCACTCAACCCAAC
>JBAKBP010032612.1:0-22935 GCA_037953745.1 Lithodes maja
ATGGTAATTACCATGTACAACCAACAAAGTATTGTCCATGAAGCTCTCTAGAACACTGATAATTATCGATGCGGCTCGTAATCCCGGGTTGTCTTCACATTTTATCAAAAAAAAATATATTTACCCAAGCAATATTACTGCTCCATGTGTGTTTATTTCACGATAATCTTCAAGGACACTATATCCGCCCTCATTAGAAACCAATTTATAGGGAAAATAGAGGACCAAATAGACTCGCCATATTTTTCTCATTAATGGAGGAATTTCATTATCGACACTTGAAAAAACCCGATTACACCGAAAAATAACACAAAAAATAATAAGTCCCGACCGTAAACAAAGCATTGCGCACAATGAATCCTTCGACTTGACTCCTCTTCTTCTATGTTTTGAATGATAGGGTGGGTGCGATTCACCCAATAAATGGCCGTGAGCGTTACTCACAAAAACGAAATACCGGGCAACCTGTTTTTTGCCCCCTTACAGATCTACATATATGAGGATGACAATAAATCAAGGGGGTGTGGAGGGGCCCCTCAACCCATCGTGTATCCAATGTACCATACCCCACAATTTCCCTTACTACTGTAAAAGCGCGATTCACCCAATAAATGTCGCAATTTGACGCTGTATCTTCAGATTGATAGATAATGGGTAAGTTTATGCAAATCCTTCACTCAAACCATGCAAAACAACTATGAAACACCATATTCCCATGAAGAAAAAAAAACAAAAAATATGATAAATAAGGCAGATGTAGTCTTGTTGAACGTTACCGTGTTTTTCATGGTCCTTAGTTATAATTCCAATGTGGGATACACGATTTGTTGAGAGGGGGGGGGGGCGCTTTGCCCCCCTCAACCCCCCATGAATTATTGAAATCGTTATCTATGTTGCCAGCAGGGGGTAAATATTGATTATAGGCTACTGCATAATAAAGGCGTTTGTAAACAGTGAGGATGTCCGAAAGAGCTCTGAGATTGATTATAATGGGCGTTTTTTTCGTTAAATTTCTATAATTGCACCTATACGAGCTAAACAAATATTATTGTATTTAACAGGAAGGTACGACAAGGTAAGTGATGTGGTATAGGTGGCAATATGCGGAAATGGATGTGGCAATATGCGGAAATGGATTATAAGGGCATTCTGCCCCCTCTGACAAAAGTCTATCAATCTAGATGTGACACAGATTTTACAATGTTTCAGAGAGACATTAGCCTAACCTAACAACCTTACCTAACCTATCCTAGTATTATGGGTGGGGGCTGCTGCCCCCACACCCCCGCTGGTTGGGTAAAACGGTAGAAATCCAGTTGGGGTGGAGTGAGTAACCGTAGATTTTCGTAAGGGGGTCGGAGGGGACGGAATGCCCTTATAATCCATTTCCGCATATTGCCACCTATACCACATCACTTACCTCGTCGTGCCTTCCTGTTAAATACAATAATAAATTGTTTAGCTCGTATAGGTGCAATTATAGAATAATTCAGTATTTTCTATTAATATCGGGTTTTATAAATGTGATCAAAATTATTCTCCCACAGTGGATTGTACAGTACATGAGTACAGTATAAGGATTCCATAGACCTACATTGTCCATAGTAAATTATGTATAATAATGCTGCGAGCCTATTCCCTATAATTATCGTTTACTTGTATAATGAACATGTGAACATTGAAGACCAGAAAATAGGTGTAAATGGCAAATATCCAGTAAAAAACCACATATATATACAGTATATATGTGACAGGGGAGGGTGGAGGCATTTTAGAGAGAGCGCAACATACACCCTCCCTCTCCAAGGTCTCGCGAGATACTAGTGATATACAGCTGTATTCTGCCCATGTTAGTGGAGGGAGGGAGAGTACTGACTCGACATATTACAGGCGGCACCCGGAAATCACTTGTTACCTAATGATACGATAAACTTTAATTAGGCCTACCTAACATAGCCTATCCTAACCTAAGTTAACTTTCTTTACCTAATGTAAGCTATTTTAGTAATTATAATAAAGATGAAGGGAGATATAACACCAGTACTCTTCAATCCTTTATTGGCTAGGGTTGAGTACAGGAGCGCCGAGACGCTGGTTGGTTATGTGAGAGTCTGGTGTGAACTGAAGGACTTGCTGCCTCCACAGGCCTGGGTGCCAGAGGCGCCCGCAAGTCTAAAGTGTCTGTGGTGCCATATGGTGTTGGACAATAGTGGTGTATACATTATTATTATATCTCCCCCCCCCCCCCCCCTATTGGCGTCCGACGAGGCGATGGTGGAGTCGGGCGGTGTAGGTTGAGTGGAGGGCGGTAGACGAAGCGGTGGTTGCGGAGTGTGGCTCGCCCCGACCCATCCACCCGGATGGTATACTGGCGGTGTGGATGCACCTCCACTACAGTGCCAGTCTTGTTCCACCGTGTCGGGTTGTTGCCCCCCTGGTTCTGGACGGAGACCCGGTCACCGACGTGGAGTGGTGATAAAGGCCGGGCTGAAGCATTATAGTATGTGGCTAGGGCAGCGTTACGGTGAAAAAGGGCTGCCTCACGAGCTTCGGCCGAGAGAAGCCAGTGGGGGTGGAGGTGGAGAAGTGCAGGATTGCAGGATTGCAGGGGACGTGGTCCCGTAGGGTCCTGCCGAAGAGAAGTTGAGCTGGTGACTTGTCAATGGTCGAGAGGGGTGTGTTCCTGTATTGGAGGAGGGCGCGGGCTGCGGCGTTGTTGTCAACAGTGGGGGATGTACAGTCCGCGATGATGCGGCGGGCTGCTTTAACAGCCAGCTCGGCGCGGCCATTAGACTGAGGGTAGAACGCAGAGCTGACCCGCTGTGACACACCCCAATGTGCCAGGAATTCTTGGAAGTCCCCGGCTGTGAACTGGGGCCCACCATCGCTCGCCAGTACCCGGGGTGCTCCGTAGTGGGTGAAGAGGGTACGGCACGCCGAGATGAGGTGGTGAGCATCACATTTACCTGGTGGCAGGTAGAAGATGTGGACATTGCTGGAGAAGCGATCGACGTAGACCAGGTAGTGTTTGCCCTGGTGCTGAAAAAAATCGGCGGCTACCTGGTCGTATGGCCATTGGGGTGGGTCAGATGACATGAGTGGCTCTTTCGGCTGGGACGGGGCGTGGGCGCGGCAGTAGTGGCAGGTATCCAGGCAGTTGCGTAGGGCCTTGTCAATACCTGGCCAGTAAACACTCGCACGTGCACGGGCCTTCATGCCAGTCATACCCTGATGAGCTGAGTGAAGGGCCTCGAGAACTCTGGACCGAAGATGATGGGGGATGACTGGTCGTTGATCCATGAGGGCTACCCCGTCGACGGAAGTGAGGCGGTCTCTAACACCCCAGAACTGTCGTAGTTGTGGGGCGGTCGCCTCTCTGGAGTCCGGGAAGCCCTCGGGGATGGTCTGAAGAAGGGAGGTATACTCGCTGTCTTGTTGGCCGGCAGATTTAAGGTCAGACCATGATACAACTGGGTCAGGTATGGCGGCGAGCATGGTGAGGGAGGCCAAGGCAACTGAGTGGATATCGAGCTCGCTGGCGGCCGCACTATGCACATCATGGGCGTCCGCGGAGGGCCTGGTCGGGTAGCGGGAGACAGCGTCAGGGCCGCGGTGCCATTTGCCAGGCGTATGTTGAATGATGAACTGGTATCGTAGGGTACGTTCCTTAATCTTGAACAGGTGAGGGTTTGGTATGTTGTCAAGGGACCGGTCGTTAAGGATGTGCAGTAGAGGTCTGTGGTCCACGACGACGACGAGGTCAGGGCAGCCCAGGACAAACATTCTGCATCTGTCAAGGGCGTCAGCCACTGCTAAAGCCTCGCCTTCGACGGGTGCGTAGTGGGACTCCGCAGGTGTGGTAAAACGGGAGCCGGCGAAGATAAGTTTCCAACCGACCTTGCAACAGGTGGGGGCAGATGCGGTGGGGCAGGAACAATGTTGTTGGAGTAGGAGGAAGCCAAGGCCGGTTTTGCTCCAGTCTGTGGCGAGGCACGTGGGTCTGCCGATCTCGAAGGAGCAGACCCCTTCCTCAACCAGGTGTGTGATGTGGTCCTTAGATGTGGCAAAGGTACGGTCGAGTGCCTCATCCCAGTGGAAGGGGGTTTTGGACTGCACAAGTTCCCGGAAGGGCGCCATTTCCGGTTTGATGCTGAAGGCCCAGGCGACCTGTTCAACGAGACCAAACCACGACCGGGCTCCCGTGATGTCTGTGGGCGTGGGAAAGTCACGGATGGCCTTAATCATGGACGTGCATGGCTTAATTCCAGTGTCTGTGATGGTGAGTCCGGCGAAGTCAACTGAAGGGGCGGCGAAGGTAAACTTGTCAGGGTTGAAAGTGACACCGTTGGTTGCACAGAGGGCCAGGTAATCAAAAGTGTGCCAAAATGCCTCCTCGACTGAAGAGTCCCACAAAAGGGAGTCGTCGACACACTTCACCTTACG
Organism: Lithodes maja; assembly: GCA_037953745.1. Classification (NCBI taxonomy): domain Eukaryota; kingdom Metazoa; phylum Arthropoda; class Malacostraca; order Decapoda; family Lithodidae; genus Lithodes; species Lithodes maja. The sequence goes on from JBAKBP010032612.1 coordinate 4,444, forward strand.
AGGGACAGCCTGTATGATTGCGTCAAAGCGTCGGGTATAGGCGTCGCCAGCTGCCAAGTAACCTTGAGGGGCCCTGATATACCTGTAACGGCCAAATTCCGTGATAAAAGTCGTAGCCTCCCTGCTGGATTCGTCGAGTAGAACAGCATGGTATCCATTCCAGGCGTCTAGGACCGTCTTACGAGTGCGCAGGGATGGATTGGGCCAAGTTGAATGGGCTCGGGGTGTGATGTGTCTCCCGAAGGCAGGCGTGGTTGAGTGCCTGCAGGCCAACTGTACGGCGGGGTTGTCCAGTTTTCTTGGCGACCACCACCATCCTAGAACACCAGGTAGTAGGGGTACCGATGGGGACAGGCTCAATAATGCCCAGTGCGACGTCCCTGTCAAGATCTGCTTTGACCTGGGCCTTCCAATGATGTGGTATAGGGGCAGGGGTGTGCACGGCACGTGGAGATGCGCCAGGCTTGATGTGGATGTGCATGGGAGGGCCAGACATCGTGGGGAGTGGGCCGCTGGTGGTGTTAAATGCTGAAGATGCAAACTGTGACAAGAACCAGTCACGAAGGTCAGACAGGTGCAGGTCGTTAGGTGGGAAGGGGAGGGAAGTGGGCCGGTGTGGTGGAGGGGTCCTGGTCAAGGTGGGTGGTGGTTGGGCTGTGTGGGCGGCCATGCAGGGGGTAGGTGTGGGGAAGTCGGGAGGGATGATATGTAGTGCCCTACAAGCTGAAATGCTAATAAATAACGGTGACTGTGCCTGAATAATAAAAATATCATCATCAGTAGTGTAGGGGGTGCCGGCAACGTCGGTGGCGGTAATGGTAGTCGGCATATAACCCAGGACCTGGAGAGTGTGACCCCCCACGGCCGTGATCCGTTGGTGAGTAGGCTGTAGGTGGTGGCGTTGGAGGCCCAGTGTCCGTAGTAATTGCAAACCAGCCACAGATACTTGGGCGCCCGTGTCAGGGTGGGCCGTGACGCTGGTGGGGTGAGAGTGGGGCGACATGGCAGTAGAAATGGTAATGGGCAAGGAGGGGAGCCGTGCGGGTGGTGGTTTGTTAACAGCCTGTTTGATAGTACCAATGATAACAGCCGCGGATGAAGGTGAGGGCGTGGAGTGACAAACTGTGGAGTAATGGTTGAGTTTGTTGCACGACGGGCAGGTCTTGCCCCAAGCAGGGCATTTGGATGGGCGTTCGGCTCGAGAGTGTGTGGATAGGCCGCACCCACTGCACTGGGAAGAGGTGGATTTACAAACCTTGGCAAAGTGGTTAGGTTTATTACACGCCGTGCAGGTCTTGCCCCATGCAGGACACTTCGAAGATCGTTGGGCTTGTGAATGTGAAGATAGGCCACACCCGGAGCAACGTGTGGGAGATGAAGTGGGGAGGTGGTGGGGCGGGCGACGGGGCTGAGTGGGTTGGGCGGGGGGCTGGATAGGGGCGGGGCGTGGGTAAGTACTCTTGAGACGCTGGTATGGTGATTTCACAGCATGTACCCCCGGTTGCATTGCCGTCTGATCGAGTGCCGCAGATTCGAACCCCACACAGTAGTTGATAACATCTTGTAAGGTAGGTAGGGTGCGGTCTCTAGTTAAAACATCTTGCTGAAGGGACGAATCACTAATCCCGATAGTCACTTGGTCCCGTATGTGTTCGTCAGAGACATCAGTGTGGCAACAGGGGCAGGTAAAGCCACAGTCCAAAGTGGCCTCCGTAATATGTGTGACGTAGTCCCGGATCTGTTCAGTAGGTTGTTGGAGAAGAGACCGGAAGTGGTGGCGAGCGGCTGCGCGGTTCCGTTGTCGGTGGACGAGTTGTGTGATGAGAGTTGCTAGGTCGATTTCTGGCAATGAGGAGAACGCCTGATTGTGAGCAAATATGGCGCTCTGAAGGGCAGGGTCGCACGTCTGGTAGAGCTCGATGGTAGCCTCGTGAGGTGGTAGAAGGACGAGCCGCTTGTAGACCTCCCAATCAGCCCAGAATTTGCGTAGGGCGTGTCCCGGCATATGTAAAGCGGCCTGGGGCCGCGTAGGGGCAGCCCGGCGGGGCGGGGCGGGGCGTGGCTGGGCTGGGTAGGAAGGGACTTGAGGTAGTGGTGGTATGATGACGTCATGCGCAGAAGGGGCTGCGCCGTGAGGGTTGGTGCCAGCCGTACGATAGCCAGGGGGGGCATAATGGCCGCCGTAATACCGACCGTCGCTACCGACACCAGTGTGGGCCTGGCCGTCAGTTGGGGAGGGTGTGGGATGTTCGCTCTTGAGAGGGTGGGTAAGGGGATTGGTCATGTTCATATGTAATAAAGACATGTGGGGAATAACTGGCATATGGTGGGGCACTGAGACATGGGTAACTGGCATATGGTGGGGCACTGAGACATGGGTAGCTGGCATATGGTGGGGCACTGAGACATGGGTAACTGGCATATGGTGGGGCACTGAGACATGGGGAGATGTATGAGGTGTGGGTGTCTGTGTAGAGGGATGAATAAGTGTATCACTGGTTGGGTGTGAGGCAAAGGATGGGTCAGCCTGGTGGGTAACATTACTGGCCTGGGGCTGATGTTGTAGAGGCTGGTGGGGCGGTGGTGGAGCTGTCGCGGGGCGATGTTGTAGATCCTGGCGGGGCGGTGGTGGAGCTGTCGCGGGGCGATGTTGTAGTTGTAGATGCTGCTGGTCCTGGTGATGCTGTAGAAAGGTGGCGATACTCGATTGGAGGGCGTCGATCCTTTCATTCAAGTAGATGATGGATGGGTATGGAGACAGGGCATCGGGCAATGAAGGCTCGACCGGTTGGGAGGTAGATGTAGCCAGGTAGGGACCGCATGGCGGCAGCCGGCTTCCACAGCAGCTGCAGCCTCAGCTAGGTAGTGCAGGTTCTCCATGTAGGTTCAGATACTGATATACACTGCGCCATATAATAAAGATGAATGGAGATATAACACCAGTACTCTTCAATCCTTTATTGGCTAGGGTTGAGTACAGGAGCGCCGAGACGCTGGTTGGTTATGTGAGAGTCTGGTGTGAACTGAAGGACTTGCTGCCTCCACAGGCCTGGGTGCCAGAGGCGCCCGCAAGTCTAAAGTGTCTGTGGTGCCATATGGTGTTGGACAATAGTGGTGTATACATTATTATTATAGTAATGATAAAGATCACTTAGAAGTTTGCATGTTTTAAGAGCTGCGTTTTGTTAACTCGGCAGCTGTGACATACCTGTTTACGAAAATGCCGCCGGTGTGATATCTTTAATCCTTTGGCTGCGGGAATCGTTCTGGAACGCCCTGGCAATTTAAAGCAAGTTACGGTATAGGCTCTTAACCCAGCAAGTGCGGCAAGACTTATATAAGGCCTACCGCTGCGCTGCGGGAAGCCTTATATAATCCAAGGCCTAAACATTTTTTTTTTTAAAACCAGCCCAGTATAATTTTGTTCTATTTTTTTTTTAATTGCCCCTTGGCCATGCCAAATATCACTCCTCCACATCCCCTCCTTCCCCCCCCTCCCCCTTCAATTATCACCTATTCTCCCTGTTATTCCCTTATTCTTAGGTATATTTTCGCGCTAACATTAGCGAGTTGCTAGCAGGGTGTGGTCATCTGTGTTACCAAGCATGGGAAAGAGCGAGAGAGAGACTACCACGTAACAGTGTCTCTCCAGCCATCGTGACGGCTGGCTGGCTGGCAGGCTGCCTCAGCCATAAGTTATGTAACTTCCGGCCTCTATCGCCGATTTTGACCATTCAAACGCTGTTTCCACTTGTTTTATTGCTGTAACAGGTTAATACCTTTATAATCAACGTAAAATAGGCGCATATGGATAAATATTAATGATATTTATGGTACGATGACGATTTGAGTTTAGGAAACAGTCTAAATACCTCTGCACAGGGAGGGGTGGCCAATACCCCACCTACGCAGCGGAGAGGTTAACCCTCCAGCCCCGGTTATGTATTATATATATATTCCTCGAAACCCGGGTGTTTTGGCCGAAAAACGTCTAGGCTAGGCTACCGTATATTCGTTAATCAGACTGCTTCCCGCATTCCCGCGCATCCCCAAGCGTAGCTGTGTTATTTACCTGTAAAATGGCATTAAGTAGAGCTCTCTAAGTCAACTGGGTGAGCTGTGATGATGATTTCATTGGAGATAACTTTATGGCCAAACCAGCCACTTTACACCACTTTTCGATACTGAACAACAACATACAGGCACACAAGAACAAGCGACGCTCTCCTTCTTGTGGCCGGAGATGCGGAGCGTCGGTCCAGCCGGCTGTTGTTTACATGCGTCGGACCGACGCCTCGCACAGCAAGCTCACAGGCTGTGACGTCATGGGTGAATATGAGGCCTTCCGGGTACCTGGTACATGCTTTTTTATGGGCGTACATGAGGGCATCCGGGAAGGAAGGGTTAAAGCCTGTGTAGACGAGTGCGACTGAGCGGGAGCGCGGCAGACCCCGTCTGCTCTCCAGCCCGGCGGCCGGTGCCATGAGGGATGTCAGCCATGTCTCACTAGACATATGCAGTGCTGCCAAAGGCAAATGGCTTACCTTACCTAGTGATAGTTAACCCGGGAATGGCGAGGGGGGGGTAATGAACTAGCTCCCCATGGGCGAGCATATGGGCTCCATTCAGGCCTATAATCGTTATTTTACGATAAATATCGTTATTACTTATTCATATGAGCCTATTTTACCTTCACTATGAAGATAGTAACCTGTAACAACAATCAAACCAGTGAAAATATAATTTTTCTGGTCAAAATCGCGAATATAGATGGACCAGCCCATTCATGAATTATGGAGAAAATTGAGGCAACCCCTCCCTCCACGAGGCCTCAAGCCACACTGAGCCTACTCATACACACACTCGCTTATGTAACACATCCGCTAGGCACGTAAGCACATCCCCCACACAGTTTGCTAATGTTAGCACAAAATATACCAACAAATTAGGGAATAACAGGGAAAATAGGTGATAATTGAAGGGGGAGGGGAAAGGGAGGAAGGAGGGGATGTGGAAGAGTGATATGAGGTACCGGTATATATAGGGGGAAAAAAATTGTTTAGTGCTGTTTAAATGTTTTTTTTAGGCCTCCCTCTTAAGAGCTTTGCCGCCGTTGCCCAGTAAAACTTCTTAAGAGCTTTGCCGCCGTTTATGGGTTAAAGAGGCATGGGAGTCAGTGCTCATAAAGGGTGCCTCTTCTCCGTCTAACAGTCTCATACCGGTCATATCTATTTTTAAACGTGTTAACACTCTGGCTCGTGACGATTTCTTCTGTGAGACTATTCCATTGGTTAACCACTCTTGCATTACAAAAGTTGTTCCTCTTGGATGTCCTATGTCTAGGCTTTGCTAGTTTCAGGCTGTGTCCTCTGGTGTCAGGCCGGTTGTTTCTAGGAGCGAGCTGTAGGAAATGCCCTCCCTTCACTGCATCAATACCATGTAGGATTCTATAGGTTTGGATCATATCACCCCTCTTCCTTCGCTGCTCCAGCTTAGTTAAGCCAAGGCAGCTTAATCTTTCCTCGTATGATGACTCGGACAATTCCGGAACCAGTTTAGTTGCTCTCCGTTGAACTTGCTCAAGTTTGTTGATATCTCTTCGAGCCGTCCGGCTGGCTCAGTTGGTAGCGTGCCTGATTCCCATCTTGAAGGTCTCGCGTTCAATCCCCGCTCAGATTGAAAAGTTTTTCTGGGATACATCTCCCCATGATGAGCAAGGGGGATGGGTAATGGTCTCTGGTAGACTAAAAGAAAGCCAAGCGCTTGTGAATCCTCGAAGGAGGAGATACGGGCGCTATACACTATAAGTAACCAGAAGATTATTATTATTTAAGGGGACCAGGCTTGTATACAATGTTCGAGTCGAGGCCTAATCAGGGATTTGTACAGTGGGAGGAACATTTCAACATTCAGGTATGTATATGTTTTTTTCAATAATCCCACCAAGGAGTTGATACTGGCAGCCGCCTTGGCTACCTGTGTTGCAGGTTTTAGGTCCGGGGTGACATATACTCCTAGGTCCTTCTCTTCTGTTGTGGTAGTTAGTGGAGTGTTTCCTACATGATATTGACATCCAGGGTTTCTCCTCCCCAGGTGCATGACCTTACACTTTTCCTCGTTGAAACTAAGAAGCCATTTAGTGCTCCATTCCTGAAGTTTGGTAAGATCGTCTTGTAGGGTCTCTCCATCTTGAGGCGTCTTGATTCTTCGGTAAATCTTGGCATCATCGGCGAAAAGTTTGCCGTCGGACTGTACTGTTTCCATAAGGTCGTTTATATACACTAGGAAGAGGATTGGCCCTAGTACACTTCCTTGTGGTACGCCACTCCACACTCGTCGCCATTGTGATTGGGTACCCTTGATGGTCACGCGTTGTACTCTATTCCTTAGAAAACTCTCAATCCACCCAATAATGTCGCCTCCAATTCCTGCTGCTCTTAGCTTTTTTAACAAACGGAGATGTGGGACCATGTCGAAGGCCTTTTTGCAGTCTAAGTAGATTACGTCGACGTTGTCGCCATCATCTAAAGCATCCTCTAGCTCCTCCAGGTACCGTACTCTAGCAACTGCGTTAAACACGACCTTCCTGATCTAAACCCGTGCTGAAGATTGCTGAGAAGGTTGTTGCTCTCCAGATGGTGAACTATTCTTTGTTTTAGGAGTTTCTCCATAACCTTGCAGGGAACTGAGGTGAGGCTGACTGGTCGGTAGTTGAGTGGATTGGATTTTTCTCCTTTCTTGAAAATTGGGATTACATTAGCTTTAGTCCAGTCCTCTGGTATCCTCCCAGTTGCAAGGGTCGACTTAAACAACAGCCAGAGAGGAAAGGCTAGTGATGATGCACATTCCTTCATCATTTTAGGGTGAACGCCGTCAGGTCCGGGTGCCGAGTCTTCCTTGAGGCCTGCCAGGAATTTCTGTACATCCTGCATGCTGAAGTTACACTGTTGTAATCCTCCTTCAAACTGGTTTTGCACATCAGGAATATTGTTGTCTGACTCTCTGGTGAAGACCTTTTGGAATTCCGAGTTCAGCAGTTCACATGCCTCTTGTGAGGAATTCGTTGATGATCCGTCTGGGTGTTTAAGGTTGGAGACAGTTTCCTTGATCCGTGTTTTGCTTCTGGCATATGCATAAAAGGCGCGTGGTTTCTCCTTGACTTCTTGCGCAAGAGACCTCTCAAACTGGTATATTGCGTCCCTCACTGCTTTAGTAGACTCGTTCCTCCTTTTGCAATACGCCTTGTATCTTGCTCTTGTTCTTCTACGGTACAGTATCCAGGCTTCTTCCTTCAGTCGAATTTTGTTCAGAGCTCTCTGGGTCATCCATTTGGGTCTAGGTTTCATATGCGGTGTTGTATGTGTGAGTGGCACACAAACCTGAGTCACTCTATTGTATTTATCCATGAAGCATTCCCAGACCTCTTCCACATTTTTATCTCTAAGACTCTCCCAGTTTACGCTGCTAAACATCTCATTTGCTTGCACGTAGATTGCTTTATGGTACTGTTTCTTAATAACTAAATCATCGCATGATAACTCTCCGTCCACTTTCATGAAAAACACAAGAACACTGTGATCACTTGCCCCGACTGGAGCTTTGTACTGTATGCTGCTTAATTCTAGTTCATTTTTGGTCAAGATTAGGTCTAACAAGGACGGGGTATCACTTCCTCTTGCTCTGGTGAACTCTGTGACGTGCTGGTGCAGAAAGGCATCTTGGCAAGATTCATAGAATTTTGCTTGTTCACACTGCGGGCCTCCATGAACATAGTGGTCTTCCCAGTCTATTTCCTTAAAGTTAAAATCTCCGCTTATTAATACTTGGTTAGCGCTGATATTGCACAAATCAATTAGTGTCTGCCTGATATCATTGTTATATTCCCGCGATGAGTTTGGTGGCCTGTAAAAACACCCTAGGAGGATTGTGTTACCTTCAATATTTACTTCACATGTGATGGCCTCAACGTTTTCCTGAACAGCGAGAGGGCACTCAGACGAAGGCACATCTTTCCTCACCAGAATGGCAACACCTCCGCCAGCTCCTGCAGGTCTATCCTTCCTGTATACAGCATAGTTGTCACAATCAAAATAACAGGCAGAACTTAGACTTGGTTTCTTTTCCTTATGCATAACTAAACCTAAGAGATCCCTTTTGTTGGTGGTATTAATACCATCAACATTTTTATATACACAGTTAAGCTCATCTATAGGTTTGTCCCTACAGGGTGCTGAAGTAGGGGTACGTTCCCTTCTCGGACTGCTGTGTCCGGCGATGGGGGTATATCCTGTAGCTGATCTTGGGGTGCCGGATCCTGAGCTGTGTGACGGCTTGCTTCCTGGTTTGCTCCTTGCACCGGTACTTGCTTTAGTTTCCCGCTCATTACGACCCACTTTATTTTTGTGTTTCCCTGTGTGTTTTTGCGTCCCTCTCTTTGGCTAACTTTGCGTGTGCTTGTCTCTCTTTAAATGTGCGGTCCGGCATAATTCGTACATTCTTCCTGTTTTGTCTGTTCATTCCTTTGAGTTTGCCACCTTCTTTAAGTATCTTCCACTTCATTTCTTTGCTTCTTAGGACTACCTTGAGGAGTCTAGGCTTGGATTGAATGTGTGGACCCGCTTCACGGGGATGATTCAGTCTTACCATGGTTCTTACTTCGACTTCTCCTTCAACGCCTAGGTTTTTGGCTATATCTTTCAGCGTGTTTACATCTTCATTTATTCTTGCATGTGGCTCTTCTGCTCTAGCTTCTGGTATCCCTGCCAGAATGAGATTTGGCCTCCTGAAATCCTTTTCCTTTTCATCCTCAACGAATACTTTGATTTGATTTTGTACAGCCTCCTCGAATTCCTCATTTTCGTGATAGTCGGTCTTGATCACTAGGCTATCTATTTTATTTTTAACAGAATTCATATCCTGTTCAAATTCTTTCATTTTACTACCTATGTCTTTCAGGAAGTTTTTGGCATTGAAAAGATCTGGTACATCTTTGGAACATCCATTACATATATATGTCCTGCCTCCACTGCTAAAGAACTTGTATACCTCTTTGGACATAACTATACAAGCACAGTGGTACCACTTAGCACAACCATCACATGCAATCCAAAGGCTGGGTTCTCCTGTTTGGGTAGCCCTGTGGGTGAATGTTCCATTATTCCCACCTGCACATTGATGATCCTCTGAGACTGATGCTCCATGTTGTTGCGGTGTGTCTGACCTGGCTTGGTGTGATGAATTGTGTCGAGAAATTGGCGAGCCTCTTCGCTGTTGTGGGGGGCTGTTCCCGCCACCATTCCCGCGTCCTCGACCTCGGCCGCCACGTCCTGTAGAACTCCTTGTAATAGCACTTTGAAACATTATCCCACTTTTTTTTTACGTCCCTTGCACCACTGTACCTTTATGAAAACTTTCTTACACCTCCCAGCCCTAGTTAACTTCACCAATAAGCGAAATGTAGAGATGATCACGGAGCTCTCGTGGGTACCGCCAGTCTTGTTTGCACTACGCACGACATTGTTCATTATTAACGAATATTTGTCGATGTCTATGGTAGCGCTGCGGATGAACCCTGCGCGCTACGAAGCTCGTTCTAGTGTTATTTTGAAGCTATTTTCTTCTAGTTTTTGGCTGAATAAATTTCATTTCATTCAGACACTTGCTTAATCATTCATGAGTGCCTTAATTAATGAGCCCTAATATAGCGGAAATATGCCCACACGGTAAGTGTTAAAGGGCAATTCGGATAAACATTTTTACATTTACCATATACAGCAGTATTACTGCTTCAAATGTGCATATTTTATTTGTATAATGAGCATGTGAACATTGAAGAACCAGAAAATAGGTGTAAAGAGGAAATATCCAGTGTGAAACCATGTACAGTACTAGTGATGGGAGAGGTGGGGGAGCGAGCGCGACATAGATACGCTTCCTCTGCCTGGTTGGGGAACACTGACATTCTGGCTGTCTCCCGGACTTGTACCGTATTAGGGAGGGAAGTGTACAGGAGGGTGACTAAACGTATTTGAGGTGGGAGAGGCAATTATAGGCAGTGGGGGAGGGCAAATATTGGATAAATGGGAGGAGGGGAGAATTGGAGGGAGAAAGGGGGGAGGATGGGGGCATGTTGTCAAACGATAGCGAGTTCATTATTTTGAGTCTATATTATTGTAAATGCAAAGAGAATATTATGGTTTATAGTTCCAAGTTTTGTCTGTGGAAGTGATAAAATGGCCAAAACAATGCTATTTCTTTTTAATATTCTTGTATTCCGTCTCGTAGTCATTCATGTCTACAAACAAAATGGCTCCAGTTTGACACGCTGGATGGGGGTGGGTGGGTAAAGGCGAAGTCGCAACAGCGCTTTTTCCGTCAATTTTTACGGGCAATTGTAGTTTGACAGCTTTAATATCTCGGTTATATCAGAATCCAGCCGCGTGTTATCATCTACCTTCAGTCTTGTTTCCGATTCCAATGCGAAAAAGCCTCAAATAATTACGAGAAAAAACTTGCTCATCGAAAATTGCCGGAAAAATCGCTCGCCTGAAACCACATATGTAAGGGGAGGACAGGAGGTGATGGTAAGGACACATACCACCTAATCACATATTCCTTCCATTTCACCATTTTGGGGCATTTTTATTTTTATTTATTTATATACCGGGTATATATTTATTTCCCGGGTGGATGGGACTCGTTAGCCTTGGTCGGCAACTCATCTAGGGGAGACAACCTTATACAAATCCGGGTGGATGGGACTCGTCAGCCTTGGTTGGCAACCTGTCTAGGGGAGTAAACCTGATACAAATCCGTACTGCTTACCTAAGGGTAAGGCAGGTTAGTGGATGGATTAGCCGAACACCACTGTAGAAAAATAGTGCTAACAAGATACACAGAGGGCCTCGGAGTCGGACGGATCCTGAATTGAGTGGTCAATCCTGTAAGTCCTTCACTAAACTGGCTCGGGTTGTCCCTCTCACAGGGAATAGGTCCGCTTGGGGGCATTCTGTGTATGGCCACCCTCGTAAGGGGAGTAAGGCGTCTGGCAATAGATAGATAGATAGACCGGGTATATATTTTTTTATATAATTTTTTATGTGCTAACTAACGGAAAAAGCATCGCATTCAACCAGTAAAACCTTCTGGAAGGAGTGTCGCCGTTCTTGGGTTAATAAACCTATCCACCTTAAGGATAGAGAGATAAATCACTCTCAATATATGGTACCCATTGATTTTATATACCGGTGCCTTTAATATCGCCATTTATAGGTACATACCGGTATAAATAAACCCATATGCAATAAGGATAGAAAGGTAAATCACTCAATATACGGTACCCAATGATTGTATATACCGGTACCTTAAGGGGAGGTTTTAAGAGCCGTATTCTTAAACAATTCTTTCCCTTCGAAAATGAAAGGAAGGAATTTTCTTTCTATTTGGTATTCTTAAAAAATCCTTCCCGTTCCTTTCCCTTGGGAAGGAAACATCTTTCCCTTAAACAGGGGAAAATATTGGAATTTGAAGGACTCTCACTAGGCAGGTCTTCAGTTTTCCCTTCGTCATTTTGTTCATAACATTCTTATATAATTGGAGTCAGTGTGACTAAATATTGGATTTGACCACTATGTAATTTTATTAACATGATATAATGCACGATATTGAAAATTATATTGAAAATAAAGTAATGTTATTAAAAGTTTTAGAAGACCACTGATCTCGGAGGCTCGGCGTGAATTCGAGTGCGGACGATTCGGGCAATTTCGGGCTGCCAGCTGATAGCCTATTCCTCATCTTATACATATTTTGATTATTATTGATTTTCATTTTTTACTGATGTAGCCCTTTCAAAGCATCAATTTTGTGCACGGTGTGAATATATTTTGGCACGTGTTAATGCAATAAGTGTCAACATTATCAGGTTTTGAGGCTTGCCAGAGATACGCTATCAACAATTCCCAGTAATACCATACTTTACATAACTAAAAATAGCTAGGCATATACTGTAATATTAATATAAATTTGTGGGCTAACAGTAATAGTGGTCAATCATCTTATATACTAATTTAGCCTACCTTACCAGTACCACATATTGGGTTAGGCTAGGCGGCTAGGCCTAGGCTAGGTGGCTAGGCCTAGACTTAGCCTACAGTAGGCTACATCATCATGTAAGCTAGCCTAGCCCAGGCTAATCTATTTTTCTTATGAATTTCATGACTCATACAGGATTGTAGGCCTAATTTTTTTTTTCCTAGGCTACATCCCCACTGAATAAACTAACCTAGGCTAGTCTCTGTCCCTCTAGGCTAGCCCATCATAATGTTCAAGCCAACATTTGTTAGATTTTGTCAGAATTGGCTCACCTCAGATAGGCTATCTGGATTTTAAAATGTTGTGAATTTATTAGGCCTATGGGAAGGATGTAGTATTTGGACATACTACATAGCGCCTGCCTTGGTTTACACTACGCGGAACGGCGGCAGCAGTGAACGCTCGCGATCATGTTCCAGTCTATTTTGACTTCCGCAGGATTCAATAATAGGTTGACGGGGGTCCCCCCCCCCCCCCCCCATTACATGTTGTTAAAGTAATTTGCCCCCTGCTGGCAAAATGCCTATATATGATGATGACAATAAGTCATGGGGGAGTGAGGGGGGCCCTCAACCTAATGTTGTATCCCACGGCAGTCAATATAGACGGAAACGTGATCACGAGCGTGCGAGTAGTGTAAACAAGGCAGGCGATAAGCTCGAAATTCCTGGAATACTACATCCTTACCTTTATTACTTTATGTTATAGAAAGTCCGAGTTACCTTTTAACTATAATATTTTCCCTGATTTTCATAGCCTTGTACACTATCAGGGAGCGTGTTTTTATATTATTCGGTAGCTACCGGGTATCTTAACTACAGTTCAAGGAGACTACAGCAGCAGTTTGCACGCTCTCTGCGTTTATTTTTAATTTTACAGTGTTTGGTGTTCAAACCCCCCCCCCTGGACATAATTGTCATCATCATATTCATATATAATGCCAGCAGGAGGCAAATAACCACTCGCAGAGGGATGATTTCAGAAAAAAGTGGCAAAATCTGACGCACAGAGCGTGCTAATATTGCCGCAGTGTCTGCTTGAATAGTGTCATCATATTAGCCTAATCAAAACAAAATCCCTTGAAAAACATATTTGTAAACACTAGCCTATTCAATACTATTGGTTGTGAGTACAATTATAGGCTACCCTAATTTTTCATTACAGTATATCCTAGCCTAATCCCTCTACTTTCTTTAAATATCCAAACAATATAACTTAACCTGAGAACCTAAGATAGGCCTAGGCTATGCTAATATACAGCGTTTGATTATGCCGAGTGTATAGGCTAACTTACTAACATTGGTAGTAGCTAAAAGTCTGGTAGGCTAAAAGAAAATTTATAAGATTAGGGCCCAAAATTGCTAATGAAAAAATGTGGCTACTTATTTTGGGCTGTATACAGTATGGTATGAGATTTTGTTGAAAACTTGGGATTGTTCTTGATCCCTGGCAAGCCTCAAAACCTGAATTTTCAAACTTATTACATTAACATGTGTCAAAATGTAGTCACACTGTGCACAATATTAATGCATTGAAAGGACTGAATCAGCTAAGCAATAATAGTCAAATATAGCCTACTCAATGTTTGTAAGGAAAACCCCACTAGTCACCAGAGTCCCTCGCACACTGTTTCAAATAAAATTTGTGGATTTTCTGTCTGAATTTACTTTACATCCTTAGTATTCTCTAGTCTTGAAGGTTAGGAATAATTATGGTATTATTACATACAGTACATACAGTGTTGGAACATCAGTGCTTCCAGCAGCTGTTGTGGGTGGATCGGTATCAGTCATTATTATGATCAGTATGGCAGTGGTGGACAAGTCCCCGTCAGTTTTTAGTGTGTACGGGTCAGCGAAAGAACGTGACATCGGATCTAATTGCACATTATATTGGGCTGCACAAGGAAGGCCAGTTAGTGAAACAAATAGTGCAAGCCACTGGTGTATGTGAGTAATCGGTAAGAAATTGGGCGAGGCCTTACAAAGATATTTGCCTAACTACATGATAACCTAGCCTTTGCCAAACTATATGATAGCCTAGCCTTTGAGGGGAGAGTAAAGAACATAAGAATATCACCCAATCTTCAAAACTATACTAATGGATAGCTAATATGATGAATAACCTACTCATTGATGCCTAAATCATAACTATTGGCGATTCATCTTTTATTCAGATTACCCAAGAACAAAAATAAATTTAAAAATTGGAAGAATCTTATTTAAAGGTTCAGTATTATCCAAGTAACCTTCCGCGTCGATTTGCACGCTCTGGGCCATGACCGTTAAGTTCACTTCTATTATGTCCGCTTCTTAGGTTGAGGGGGGGCCTCACCTGGTAATATACTGTATATGATGATGACAATGTCATGGGGGGTGAGGGGGACATAGCACCACTCAAACCATTATTGTATCCCACGGCAAAACAATTTACCCAACACCTGGCCGTGGGATACAATAATGGTTTGAGGGGTGCTATGTCCCCTCACCCCCCATGACATTGTCATCATCATATACAGTATATTACCAGGGGCAAATAACAGCAGTCAAATTAGACGTGAATTTAACTGCGAGTGTGCTAATATGGAAACAAAGCAGGCGGTACGCCCGCTAACACAACCCTTACCAAAATAGGGAAGGATGTCATGTTGTGCGCTCGCACTTACGTTCCCATCCATTTCGACGCTATATTTTCTGCTATTTGCCCCCTGTCATTACTGCATGAATACTAGGTTAGGTTAGGTTAGGTTGGGTTGGGTTGGGTTGGGTTGTTTGGTTAGGCTAATGTATTTTTATATCCAAAGGCATCCGCATAGTGTAAACAAGGTGGGCGGTACTGCCGGTACACCTGGTAACTACATTCTTGCCCAAAATAATGTATAAAAATATAAAATGGTCAAATTAGATAATTAATAAATAAATATCGGTAGCCTAGGGCTAAATATAAACATTGAACAAAAACTAGTTTCAATAGCATAGTAAATCTACTATGGGCCATGAATTGCAATTTTTACCAAATTGGGCCAGATCAAATAATTATAGCCTAGCTTTTATTTTTTGTTCGCTGAATAGAAAACAAATCTAGCCTAGGCCTATATAATATATAGGCTAGGCCTACAGAAGTTCAAGTTAGTATTTGAACTCAGCACACCAGAATATGTCAGGCTATAATGTGTATTGAACTTTGAAGGTAAATACTTCTCAATAGTGGGTTATTGTGCGATTCCTATAGCCTAGTTGTTAAGTTTTGGTCAGAAATGGAAGACTTGACCTTGTAATTGAAAAGTTCTCATGCTTGATATACGGTACACTAATTCGCACTACATTCGGCTAATCTAATTTATCTCCATCCCTGTTTCTTATCATATCAGTTTATATGTAATTATATTCTTGGATAATAGCCTATAGGCTAGGTCTAAATACTACAACAAAATATGGCTTGTTGGTGTACATGCGCGATTTAGAGCTAGGATCCTGTATTTATTAATATCATGTTGACAATTCATTCTTGTGTTTGTGCAAGTCAACATAATATGCTTTGAAGACAATATTTGTGGTCTAAATCATTATTTTGGGCAACAATAATGCAAGTCAACCCTTCTTCTTCTTCTTATTGTTTAAATGTGCAGTTTGCTTGGAGGGTTGTGGTGTCTCCAGATTACTGCACAGGCGTTTTAGGAGGGTGAAAAGAACAATTGTTAATATAATAGGGGTTAGGAGAGATAGTAAAGGTGGATTTTATACTACTGTACTGTATATGGGGGGTAAGTTTGTCGTTGTCTTTTGAGGTCAGGGTGATTTAAGTCTAGGTGAGGGTGAGGTCAGAGATGATGATGATCAGTTGTAGTACAGTACAGTACTGCTCTATGTGTACTGTGTGATTCAAGTCAAGGTGAGGGTGAGGTCAGAGATGATGATGATGATGATCAGTGGTGGTATAGTACAGATTCAGTTGGATGGTAATTTTATATGCTTGTGATTTTGTTTGTTGTTCTGATGTAGGTTCCTAGGGCTGATGCGATGACATGTTTACTGTGCTGTGGTAGGTCTCCTCCACCTAGGATATGCTTGATGTTGAATGTTCCTCCTTGTTGGGTTACTACACTTCTGAGGTGGGTGTGGGCACCGTAATGTCTGTGGCAGTGGATTAGATAATGCTCCACTGTCTCAGGTGTGAGGCAGTACGGGCAATTTTCATTTGCTTGCAGTCCCATCCTGTACATATGCCCTCCCAGTCTGGTGTGTCCTGTTTTGAGGCGGAGAGCCGCTGTGTTTAAGGCTTTGTTCTTGTAGATGGAGTGTTTCCACACTGACCACTCTGACTTGATGTTACTGTATTGTGTGCCAGCTATGGTTATTTTCCACTCTTCCTTGAAGTCTTGGAGGACGTCTTCTCTGAGGATGTTTGTCCGGTCGGTTGTGGTGTAGGGTATGACTGTTGTTAGGTGGAAGGAGTGCATCCCTTTGGCTAGTCCATCCACTATTTCATTATGGAGGATGTCAATGTGGCTGGGTACCCATTGGAGGGATATTGTATATCCTTGAGAGTGGAGGGTGGTGAGGAGTTGGATCATAGGGTATACTATTTCCTTGTTTGTCTTGGTGTTATAGTTGATGGCTTGTATGGCACTTTTGGAGTCACAGCAAATGGTGTAGGCACTTACTGGGAGGGTGTTGATGATCTCAAGTGCACGGAGGGAGTCCATAGAGCTCTGCTGTAAACACTGTGGTTTGTTTGGGTAGCTTCCATCCCATGGTAAGGTGAAATTTTGGGATCCATAATGCTGAAGACACAGATTTGCTGTTGTTATTACTGGTACTGATGCGTGATCCATCTGTGTATACGTGGGTGGAATTTTGGTGCTGGGTGTGGAGGAACTCTTGCTTGAGCTAGTCAACCCTTGGAAACGTTTGTTTGACAAGGTTTGTTTACTACTTCAGGGAGTTCAGGCATACCAACTGGTGCGCGCCTAGCTTCGCCTGTGGAACAGAGCTACCAACACTTCCGAAAAAATTTCCTTCCAAGGAATTCTTTAAGAATACCGAAGGGAAAGAAAATTCCTTGGAAGGGAAAGGAAAGTTAAAGGAAGGTATGCGTTTTTAAGAATACGACTCTTAGTGTGTTCCCTAGACTTCCATCAAGCTTAAAATTACACCCCCCTAGACCCCCTTTCAAGATAAATGTGTACATTTTTCGGTAGAAAAATGTCTCGGCCAAAGGCCGGTTCCTTTTAAAATACAGGCTCGCTATCGCTCGCCAGGAAAAAGTCGACACCTAAATGGCACGAAAAGTCTTAAAATCGCCAAACTAATGGGCGAACGTCTTAAAATCTCAAAATCAATGGAGCTAAACGTGAGGGAGAAAGGTGTCCAGAAAAAAGTCACTCAAGTGGAAATCTCCCCTTAAATATCGTCATTTGTAGGTATAGGCCTACCGGTATTGGTATTAATAGACCCATCTACAATAACAATAGAAAGGTACCGGTATATCACCATTCATATATACTCAATGATTTTATATACCGGTACCGTACTTTAAATATCGCCATATATACTGTATGTGTGTATATACGCATTTATAAACCCATTGGCCATAAGGATTGAAACGTAAATAACTCTCAATATAGCCTACCCAATGAATATATATAACTTTTTTATTTTTTTAGCGGTATTTTATTCTATTTGTTTTCTTTTTAGTGTTCAGGCGTTCACCTTTGTTTTGCTTTGTTAGTGTTCAGGCGTTCACCTTTGTTTTGCTTTGTTAGTGTACAGGCGTTCACCTTTTGTTTTGCTTTGTTAGTGTACAGGCGTTCACCTTTTGTTTTGCTTTGTTAGTGTACAGGCGTTCACCTTTTGTTTTGCTTTGTTAGTGTACAGGCGTTCACCTTTTGTTTTGCTTTGTTAGTGTACAGGCATTCACCTTTTGTTTTGCTTTGTTAGTGTACAGGCGTTCACCTTTTGTTTTGCTTTGTTAGTGTACAGGCGTTCACCTTTTGTTTTGCTTTGTTAGTGTACAGGCGTTCACCTTTTGTTTTGCTTTTTTAGTGTTCAGGCGTTCACCTTTTGTTTTGCTTTTTTAGTGTTCAGGCGTTCACCTTTTGTTTTGCTTTGTTAGTGTACAGGCGTTCACCTTTTGTTTTGCTTTTTTAGTGTTCAGGCGTTCACCTTTTGTTTTGCTTTTTTAGTGTTCAGGTGTTCACCTTTTGTTTTGCTTTGTTAGTGTACAGGCGTTCACCTTTTGTTTTGCTTTGTTAGTGTACAGGCGTTCACCTTTTCTTTTGCTTTGTTAGTGTACAGGCGTTCACCTTTTGTTTTGCTTTGTTAGTGTTCAGGCGTTCACCTTTTGTTTTGCTTTTTTAGTGTTCAGGCGTTCACCTTTTGTTTTGCTTTGTTAGTGTAC